>CM060264.1:3141449-3426449 GCA_030684275.1 Acipenser oxyrinchus oxyrinchus | reverse complement strand
TATTTGAGGGGGAACACAAACTGTGTTCTTAAAGGCCATACTATCCAATGTCAACAGCAGCAGTCCTTTTCAAAGGTACACTTCAGAATCCCATCTCTTTTTATAAGTTGCGATTTGGCAGGGTTAAGGGGTGAAGCATTATAGGCAGGCAGCATGTGACCACATCATTTTTGTCAGGAAGGCACATGTTTCCTCTGTGTGCTGTCATTATACACTCACTGGGCCACATAAAAGCCCAGTCATCTTTTAAAGATCCTGGGGTACTTAAATATCTGGGCTGATTGACTATTATCTAAATGACTACATGTTCTATATCAGGGTTTTTGACTACATAACTAGCCAGTTAATATTCAGAGGAAGTTCCCAGGGTCAAAGAGCACTACTCCAGCAGACCCTGGGGGTCAGATAAAATTGCACTGAGAGGTGGCACATGGCAATGAATGAGCTCTAATGATTTAAATGGTATCTATTACACATCCAGGAGAAGGAGGTAATCTTTAAAGGTTAATAAAAAAAAGAAAATGGAGAAAAAGCAGAGTACCACATTTCTACTTAAAACATACCTTCAAGTTTACTTCTGTTACAGGAACATGTGATGTGATTACAGGCATGTAAGGTTACCTCTTTGTTGGAAGAATGATTTGTAATGATGTGCTGTAACTGAGAAGTTTTTGTTAGTTTTTTAGTGTTAAAAATATAATCTCTGAAAACTTTGCCTGGGCACTGGTTTATGAAGGCTGTTATTTTGAAAGCTAGTTAAATTGTACGTATTGGTATTCTGGAAAACATGCAGGGTGGTTTATTATAATAAACATTTTTGGAAGTTTATTTAATTTATAGGGAAGGAAATGAAAAGTATACCTGTTTAAAAAAAGAAATGGCGAAAAGTAGATTATCGCACTAATTAACAAATTGCGTTTTCTGAAGCAATGGTGCCCGTTGCTTCTAGTTCCCATTCCTTTGGTTAATTTCAAACCATACAGAAGCTCATTGTCTGTATATGTTCATCTATCTGTGTGTATTGAGTTCTCACAGAAGCCTCTACTCCGTGGGGATTAGCAACCATTTGGTTTCATTGTGCTTCAAATGTGTTTTTTGAATAATAGTCTATACAGTTGCTGATGTATAGCATGGCTTTGGATTGCTTTTTTAAATGCTGCGTAAACATTAGGCTTATGCCACAAAATGCTGTTCCTTTAAAAGTGCACTTTCAAAAGCAATTTCCTTTTGTGACTAATGCATGCAAATATAGTAATTGCACTTGGGTTACCGTCTGAGGACAGGTTATTCTTGCCGTTTGTTAAGTATAAAAAGATACAGTTAGAAAATGCATGATGATCATACCAACAGAACTCAATTGTTTGAATTAATTTGAGTTTTGTATTCCTTTTCTAAAGGATTAGATGCTTTTTTTTAAAACCTTTTAAAGGCATAATTGTGGAGGCAAATATTTTATATTCTATAAACAAAAATGATCTTTGACTAAAAGTTTGCGTGTCATAAATAAGTATTTAATGAATATGCAATTGACCATTTGCAGAAGTTTAGTTGCATGTTAAAATAGATTGTATTCCTGCCTCGCAAGAAGGAATGGATCAATCCACACACTATTGTGCAAAGCCAGATAAATAATGGGCTTCAATGAGACCTATAATCAACAAAGCTGGGTCTCAAGCCAGTGCTTTGATGATGTTCAGTGAGTTGTAAAACTGTTATGTTAAACAACATTCAGACTCCGGCATCTTCAAAGATTTATGAATCATTACAGGCTGTTTTCTATTAAGATGAATATTTAATGCCAAATGTTTGCTGCTGCATAACTTGGTTTTCTCTCTTTAAATTAGAATATTAGAGCTTTATTTTTTCATTCAGATTTGTGTTGCATTTTGTCCAATTGGACTGGAAAATCACGCGTTATATTTCATTTTTTAAAGTGTTCATAGTAATATGTACTACTTTTCCTGCTAATTATCCAATTGTAGCATTTTATAGAGTTAACTAGAGCTGATAAGACATGGCGTGTGTCTTTCTAACCACTGTATTAGAGCAATACTGTAGGGCAGGGCTACTCAACCCTGGTCCTGGAGGGCCGCTGTCCCTCCTGGGTTTTGCTTATTAGAAGCGTAATTGCTGGGCAGTTAGAACAAAAACCAGGAGGGACAGCGACCCTCCAGGACCAGGGTTGAGTAGCCCAGCTGTAGTGCTTTGTATTGATATTTACAGCAGCTGACTTCTGTCCTGCACCTTTTGTAAAATGTTTATTTAATGATTTATTATTTACACAGTTGAATAGTTAGTGAGTGTAAACTTCTTGTTAAAGGCACGCTATCTCTATAACATACTTCCTTAATGTGTTTTCAGTCTCTAACTTCCTGTCTCACTTTGTTCTCTAGTTGTTTAAATCTTACTGTGTGTCTCTCTCTTACTGTTTGATTCTCGTTTCATTATTACTGTGTGTCATACTAACTATGTTCTCTAATTGAAGTTTGTCATGAAGTGTCACTTGAACTGTATTCATTCCCCGCCTCTCTCTAGGGAGGCTCCTCCCACCCACTTGTATTGACATGCCCCTCTGCCTACCGTTTCTCCTCCCCTTTGTCGCTCCACTGAAATGCAGAATGCTAGGAATGCTAGGGGCCTGTATTCCAGGTTTAGCTAACACATGTTCCTCTCTCTTGCAGGTGGTAATCCTTGGTGACTGCATTTGTGGAAGGGCGCTGATAATTTCACATGATATGTTTGGTAGGCAAATCATGTTTTAACCCTTGTAAAAATATTTGACTGCAATTGGTATGCTATGCTTTTGTTTGCCATTAACGTCTCAGTGACTTTGAATAAAAACTCATTTCACTGCCTGATTTTCATGGTTCATTCTTTCAAGGTATATTCACTTTACTGTGTTTGTGTTGTTTATTCTTGTGTTTTCTTTTGTTTTACTTTGTTCCTTTGTTTTTCTTATACTGTTTCTTTACTCGTTGTAATAGGTAATTGTTTTCATCTATGATTTTAACTGTTGTAGTCTTTTTCCCAAAACCAAATGTCTTTTGTCGGTTCTGCTGGCTCTTGTTCGCTCCCTGTTTATTCTCGGATTCTAGTGGTTCACTCTTAATTTGTTCCAACTGTCTTTACTCATTGTTTTAATGGTTTACTCTAACTTTTTTTCTCCAATGGTTTTCTTCTAACCATCCTAATTTGTTCTCTAATGGCTTAATTATTTCTGTCTTAATGTGTGTCTCTCTAACTTAGTGTCTTAACTTCTTTCTTATTGTCTAACTTACTTCATTTATTTCTAACTTAATGTCTAACTTACTGTCAAAGTTACTTCAGTTAATTCTTGGTTTCTTTAGTTTTTTCTTTGTTACATTGTTAATTAACCTTAAAGTCAATGAAAAAGCATTCTATTCCATGCAAGGGAGATGGCACAGTGAGCTAATTCACTAGCATGCCGTGTTATTCGTTTTGAGGTAATGGGTTCGAATCCAGGCGAGTTCCTTCCTTTAGTTTCAAAGACTTGGTTAAGTCCCTATGTATTCAATGAAAAAGCAAACTCTTCCACTAAAGTGAGATGGCACAGTGGCTTAATCCACCGGTATGCTGTGCTGTTTTTCTTGGAGGACTGTGTTCAAATCCAGTTGTCTTTCCTTTATTTTAAAATAATTGGCTCTTTTCCTATATAGACAATAATTCACATGCATACTACGCTGTTCGCGGAGTAAGTTCAAATCCAGTTGATTCCGCTTTAGTTTCCAAGTACTTTGTTCATTAACCTTAAAGTCAAAGAAAACGCAGTCCCTTCCATGCAAGGGCGATGGCACCGTGAGCTAACTCACTAGCATGCTGTGTTGTTCCTTTTGAGGTAATGGGTTCGAATCCCGCCGATTACTTGCTTTGTTTTCGAAAAATTGGTTCATTGACCTTATGTTCAGTGTGAAACCAAGATTTCCTGCGGGAGCTGGTGGCGCAGTGGTTAAGGCCACTGCCTCCTTTCCCTGAAGACGGCGGTTTGAATCCAGCTCCCGGTAAGTTCCTGAGGTAAGTAATGATGTCGGATGTAAGTAATGATGTCAGTTGTGTTTCCACAGATGGTGGTGGGAGGAGGAGGTAGCAGCGGTGGAGGCAGGAGAGGAGAAAAAGGGGGGGGTCTGGCCCCCCCGCCTGGGAGGAGAGGGGCAGGCTGGGGTGTTGCTGAAGAGAAGTGTTGTTTTAGATTTGTGTCTCTTAGAGTAGTCTACAACTGTCTTAATATGTGGTCTCTCTTTAGCTGTCATTTTACACCACATGTTTATTAACTACAATGATAGTATTTTTTTAAAAAAACCCACATATTAAGACAGTTGTAGACTGCTCTAAGAGACACAAATCTAAAACAACACTTCTCTTCACTCCAGCAACACCCCAACCTGGCACTCTCCCCCCAGGCGGGGGGGGGGCCAGACCCCCCCCTTTCTCTCCTGCCTCCACCACTGCTGCTACCACCTCCTCCTCCTGCCATCTGTGGAAACACAACCGACATCATTACTTACAACTGACATCATTACTTACCTCAGGAACTTACCGGGAGCTGGATTCGAACCGCCATCTTCAGGGAGTGGAGGCAGCGGCCTTAACCACTGCACCACCAGCTCCCACAGGAAAGCTTGGCTTCACACTGAACATAAGGTCAATGAACCAATTTTTGGAAAACAAAGGAAGGAATCGGCGGGATTCGAACCCAGTACCCCAAAAACAACCGCATAGCATGCTGGCGAATTAGTCCACTGTGCCACCTCACTTCAGCAGTAGAGTTTGCTTTTTCATTGAATACATAGGGACTTAACCAATTGTTTGAAACTAAAGGAAGGAACTCGCCTGGATTCAAACCCATTACCTCAAAAGGAACAACACAGCATGCTAGTGCGTTAGCTCACTGTGCCATCTCCCTTGCATGGAAGAGATTGCGTTTTCTTTGACTTTAAGGTTAATGAACAAAGTACTTGGAAACTAAAGAGGAATCAACTGGATTTGAACTTACTCCGCGAACAGCATAGTATGCAAGTGAATTATTGTCTAAATAGGAAAAGAGCCAATTATTTTAAAATAAAGGAAAGACAACTGGATTTGAACACAGTCCTCCAAGAAAAACAGCATAGCATACCGGTGGATTAAGCCACTGTACCATCTCACTTCAGTGGAAGGGTTTGCTTTTTCATTGAATACATAGGGACTTAACCAAGTCTTTGAAACTAAAGGAAGGAACTCGCCTGGATTTGAACCCATTACCTCAAAATGAATAACACGGCATGCTAGTGAATTAGCTCACTGTGCCATCTCCCTTGCATGGAAGAAACTGCTTTTTCATTGACTTTAAGGTTAATGAACAAAGTCTTTGAAACAAAACCAAGGAATCAACACCAGAGTCAATGCTATGAGTGTTAATACTTGTATGTATATAATAACTGTGCTGGCTTGCCTAGGAAAATCAGTTTGTGTCCCTTGTCAAGCTGCGGAATCTGAAGCTGTGCAGCTAAAATAAATTCCACTTATAGCAGGGTTAACTTTTTGCAAAGTTTCTTAGTGTAAAACTATAAAAGTTGGATGTTTTTCTTGCCATTCCATTGTGAAGTAAACTTTCATACCCCCTACTACTGTACTACCTCCACTTGAGTGACAATCCTTCCTAAATAGGCAAAGTTAGCACTGCTGTTCAGGTGTCAACATGCCTTGGCATTACCTGCAACCACTCGGGCGTCTGTGACCAAAGCAGGAAAATAACCTTGATTTATTGGCGTTGCGTGAGTGAAGTGAGACCGTAGTGAGAGAACAAAACAAAACAAACTATTTGTCCAACGTGCAAAGTATAATGAAAACACTTGTCCCTCAGGCAAATCTTGTTCTCCCAGACGTCAGTCGAAATATTTATTCCACACCCCTGTTTATGGTATGCAACAAAGGGTTAAATATGTCGGCAAAGTTTTAATTCTGCCACCAAGTGTCAGTAAAAAATGTAACTCCATTGAATGCAAGGAGCAAAAAATGCCAGCATACATTCAACACTGTTGTTTCAATATTTCCATGTAATGGATTATGAGGCTCCAGTGAGCAAGAAAATTGGAGCAGTTGTAAACTACCGTTGTCATTAGCACAGTGTGTGTTGGATTTGAGATCTCTGTTTTTATTTACACAGTATTAGATTCCACTTGGAGCACATTTGGCGTGGGGTCTGTTTGTCAGAGAAGCAGTCGGCACAGCAGCTTGTTTTGCACGCCCTACATTAGCAGATTATTACACAGTGCATTCATATGAATTCCAATTGTGCGTTACCAAACCGGTTCTCTGTTTATCATCACCATCATGAGTTATTCAAAATAATCTTTTACAATGACACAATAGCATGGGTAGTCCAACAGTACTTCATGCGCAGTCATCACTACTGTGCACGATCGTGTGTGTGTGTGTGTGTGTGTGTGTGTTTAAAAGGTCGTTGTAACTATAATAAATCCCCTCTCCACTGGTGACACAAATGGTAACCTGTTGTGTGTGGATCCAACAGCCTGTAAAAAAAACACATACATTTTGAGTAAAATAGTCCTGCTTAATCAGTGAAGGTGAAACACACTTCGGTGCATAATAATATTATTGGTAACACTTTACATTAAATGGCTAATTAGTAAATACATGTGTGCTTATACACAATGACAATGTTATTATGCATAGTTACAATGTATTTAATGTGTACATCTTTTTGCACCATATCATTTTAACCCTTTTCTGATACAATTGTGTACTTGCCACAAAAGCAGCAGTGTACTTGGCACACTCAGCACTGTGATATTTCAGTTTTACTCGGACATATAGCGTTGTTTTGGGGTTTTTTTGGGGTTTTTTTTTTAGAATGTCTTAATTTTGTGTCACCTGAGGATGTGTCAGCTGACTTTTTGTTTAGTTTGTTTTGGTATTAACATGCTTATAATTTTATGACACATTAGCAAAGCTAATTAGATACTGTCCGCTATCTACGGTTGCCTTTTATTCTCTGTGTAATGTTGTCGCATTATACCTCAACACATATATGAGACCCTGAGAGGAACAGTGGGATGTGACATACCGGTAATTCTTGTTTTGTTTGCTTTCAGATATACCATATGGGCGTCATTCACTTTAAACTTTGCTTACTATAAAGTACTTTAATGACCTTTTCAATAATCTGACTTTTTATTATTGTTTAGAAATACGAAAGAAACTTCAATGACTAACTTTTAATGAAAGTCGTGGTCAATGTCTTCAGAAGGATTTTTTTTTCATGGAATTCACTGACATTACTTTTAATAAAGAACCATTCTTTAATTTTTTTCTCATCATTAAGAGAGCAGCAACGATTGGGGAAAGTCTCATTCCTTCAGAGGGAATGTCCTTCTGTGTAAATTCCAGCTTGAGAAACAGCTGAGACGGTTTGAACAGATGTTTACCCAGCTGAGTCAAAGCAACCCCTCCACCCCAACATCTAGACATCTCCCTGTCCAAGTTTCCATTCGTGGGAGAGACTGTTGCTTTGTCATATCGTGTCATGTCACTTCTTGAAAAGCAGGGTAAATTACGATTGGGGTTTTCCACTTAAACTTTTAGTTAGTGGCGAAACTTATAGCAACAGGACAGAAGGAAAAAGTCTTCTTGTATTCAGTTTGAGATTCAGGCTCTTCTTTCATGTGCTGGCTGCATGTGTGGAAAGGGTCTTTTACCTTTCCCAGTGGCTAATCCGTGCAGATGGTCTGAAGCCATGGCAGATCACAAACAGCATCTGCCGACGGCAGATCACAAACAGCATCTGCCGACATGTTTTCATCACCATGCATTGGAATGGAGGGCGAGGAACAATAATTCCAACTAAAATCTGATAGTGGGGGCTTTAATAGCTTAGGTTCAGTTTAAGGGGGCAGGCTGCATTCTATCCTTGACAATCTGCTTTCATTGGAATCAGTGTCCATTAACAGAAGTGACAGCCAAGAATCTAAATAATTTAATGATTAAAAAGCCTTGGACAATGAGGTACTCTCTAGTACGGCCACACAGAGACAAAGCTTATAGTCAGATTCCATTCTAATTAAGAGTTCTTTCTTACAGCACGTTTCTGCTAACCACAAGGGATCTGTTAATAACTGACTGGGGCCATAATGAAATGGGGAGGGGATTGTACTTTAAGCTTATATTCAGAATCAGTGCTGTAAGTGTTCAGTAAGTATGATCCAAGGGTAAGACTGAACCCAGGAGTGTTAACAGCTACATTTGAATTGTATGGTTATACCATGCTAGCTACAGTCATGCGAAATAGCTGAAATTAGTGCAAGAATTAATAATGATGGGTGTTGTCTGAAGTATGCTTAATAAATATGACTGCAAATTCCATTTTAAAAGCTCCCTAGTAAAATCCTAATCGATAGCATTTTGTGAAACATTTTCTTTGACAACCGAATCAATAAATCGTACAAATAAAGTTTCGCCTTTGCATTGATTATTCAACAATACTTTTCTTGTTTAAATGTTTTTGTTTTATAATTTCATATTCTTTAAAATTATTTCTGTACTTTAATACATTTGATAACTATGTAGTTGTTCCCCTCCCATTCATTTTGCACATATTGCATCATGTATAAAGTCCCTATATGAAGCCCTGTTCTAAATGTGTGTCTATCAAACAAGTTTCGGATTTGTTCTCAATGGAAGCCTGATTAACTGGCCCGTTTCAGTCTTGCCCTGGAGGACACAGACATGCGATTCTAAAAATCACGAATCGTTACATACAGTACTATACAGTCCATGAACTGTGCATGAACTGTGCATGTTTAACAAATGCATCTGTAACTCGCTGTTAAAATGTACTTGCGTACAACATTTTAAGCTTGCTGGGTCACATTTCAGGAATTGGGTCCTGTGAGTGCACAGTAGGTTTCTTCTTTGTCGGTGGGCATTTGCAATTCCTCTGTGTCATTGATCCAAGTGTTAGAACTAGAAGGCAGAGACACTACATATAACTAACAGTAAGCAGAGAGAGTCATGCTTGATATGAAACATACATACTGTTCATGATATTTTGAGGCCATGGCTAGGGTTAAGCGCACTCCTTCCGAAAATGATTTTAAAGAATTAATATAAAGCATGCAGAGGCAATGCTGCTGTAGACTATGTTACCTTTTTTTGGGCGATGCTTTATTGCATCTTCATTATATTCAGATTAACACGGCAAGTATTCCTTGAATGACCTTTTCTAATCACAACCCTCTGTAGTTAAATCATTTGGTTCAAAGCCTCAAAGAGTAGAGTATTCTTAAAGGGTGTGCTGTTGTTTTCAATGCTGTATCTGTACAAACATATATGTTTACACCAAATGATAAATCAGGAGATTTATGCCAACACCATTTATTTAGTGGGAAACATTTTGAAGGTTGTGCTTCCTTGCCAAGTTTCACTTGGCATTGCTATTGCTGTATATGTTATAAAATCAGGAAGCCACTCTCAAAAACACCTGATTGCAGAGCATTCCAATATCTCTTATGGTATAAGAGTGTTTTAACGATTCACTTCACAATCTTGTACCATCAACTGTACATATGAACGTATATATGCTTTGGTTACTGATTTTGAACTTGATTAATCTTATTTCCACTGAATAACACCAACTGTAATGATTCAAAGGGCAAACACTCCACTTCAGGCTTGAAATACTAAAACATTTGCCTTGTAAATAGTTTGACCTTTACTCTGTGCCTAAAACTTTTTTCTTTCTTTTTTCTTTTAGCACAGCATCCGGCACAGGAACGTTATACTTTCTGAGAATAGGCAGCATCTTCTCGATGTTTACTCTAATGCTGTGAATTTTGCTGTTTTCTTTCTATTGCAAATCCATGTCAGATGTTAATGGAAATAACATCATTTTTATGTCACAATGGCAGCGTGCCATTCTTTGAAACAATAACAAACATGTTCCCCTTAATTCTCTTGGAACTGATTCGAGATGAATGCAATGCCTGAAAGATTTATGTGAGATTGTGCCAAAGGTCACTGAGAGAGGGGAGCTGATTGGTAGAGAAACTGATTTTCACTCACCCTCTTTTTTTTTGTTAATGGCAGCTGACTGCTTTGGCACTTGGAATCCTTACAGTAATTACCTTCTCGCTTATGACAGTCTCTATTTAGAAACTGGGGGATTTCTGGAGGCTTTCCAGTTGCTGTTGTTACAAGTAAGAATGCATGCAAGACTTACTGTGTCCCAAATCAAATAAACGATCAACTGATTAATGGACTTTTTGATAAACAGTATACATGTACTGGATACTGTGGTTAGAGATGGGATAATCCGTTTTATTTCAGTAATGGAGCAGAGACCCTATTATTCATGAGAGGAGGGGCAAGCAAACCCGTCAGTGTGCAATTAGGTTGTTGTCACTTAAATGAAATACATATTTTATAGCATTAAAAAAATAATAAAAATACTTTTTTTTAATTATAATGTCTGGGATGCATTTTATTAATTTGAAGACTGATTTTTTTTTTGTAGATGTTTTCTTAATTTAAAGTTTGCGTTACAGCCCCAGCTGGCAACTTTACAAAACTTTTCTTGACTCTATAATCAATTAGGTCTAATGTCAAAAGAGATAACTCCAATGAGTTCAACCGTATGGGGACTCACCTGGTGAGTGCACTCCGGTTTAGAGTGCAGGGGGAGCTGTGCGAGTGTGGTTGATATCTCCCAAGCAAAGGGTTTGGCAGGAGAGCTGGATGGTGCTAGTTCACCTCGTCACGCTCCACTGTCCGTCAGATGGAGGCGATGTGTTCCCAGGCTGTGCCCTTGCCTCCAGGGTTCAGTTGCTTGGTAACTATGGTTCAGTGGGTGAAAAGAGGCATTTGGCAAAACAGTGGGAACTGAGGTTGTCTGCAGCAGTGAGGTGACATTTGAAAATGGATTAACCCCCCCCCCCCAACAAAGCTAGATTAAATTTGTAAACATCAAGCATATTAGGCACCTCCATTACCAGAACATTCGTCAGTCGAATGGTAAGCATCTCATTCACCATTCTTTAAACAACACATCCAATGATCAGCTAGAAAGGGCTTTATATCTTACCTCAATCCATTCGTCCCCATCGTGTGTCAGAGTTCAGCTCCTCCTCCCCAACCACCTGCTTTCCGGCTTCATCTAAGGGGGGGGGGCAGCTATCCCCCTGCCCATGGCTTCCCTACAGTCAGCCTCTCCACTATCAGCAAACTAAATTATGGGCAGGGGTACCTCGAAGGGTGAGGCCAGAGGCCAAAGATGTTATGAAAATACGTATAACGTAGTATTTGTTGTCTAAGCTTTAATAAATATTATTCTTTCTACGGCATGAGTTTTCCTGACAAATATGAATTTATGGATTTCTGTCGATCCATATTAGGATTAGATAAATAATGGTTCATGCTTGTGCAGATGTGAAGTCTCAAAAAGCCTACGAGAAAGAGTAATTTGCGGTTAAGAGGTCTGCCAGGAATTCCAGTTCAGATTCTAAACCGGAGATGTTAGAAAACGCAAAAATGAAATAAGTACAATTTTAAAAAAAGCAGAACAACTATTGAAGGACTTTGCTGCCACAGGGCAAAACTAGCTTGGAGGACTTTTACAACCAAGAGTCCTGCTGCTCCACTCTTTCATTTTGTGTTTATTTTTGTGTTCTACCATTCCCATTTTAATGCCCCTTAATGGCCAGCTGTACAATAATGGAAGCAAGATCTGTCATTCCAGCTGCAAGAGGTGCCACCCTGCACTGGCATCAGTCACCCGGAGGTATGGCATCCTATCTTACAGGGCGGCCAAGAATGCCAGTCAGTTCCAGGAACTCCAGTGTTTTTGTGAAAGGAGAGAACAGCCGGCCACCTTAGTCCCGTTTAATGAGAGGGCAAAGCTTTTGCGTCAAAGTCCTAATTAGGCAAACAGTAAAAGAAAATATTGTATTTTTAATAACCTGTATAATAACAGAGACTGCTGCAATAACATACCACCTCATTAACTCAGAATTGGTCGTACAAAAATAGTATTTTATAAACACTGGCAGTTTAATGGAAACCTGGTCATTCGTAGTACTTGATAGATGGTACGGTAATAGCTGCTGCTAAAGGTTAAAGCAGAGATTATGTTTAATGTTAAATGGGCCTTAAACTGCAGTTTGTAGTCATAGCTCAAAATGAAAGTCTTTTAAGTGGCATTTATTGTAAAGAGTGTAGGGATTGAGTATCTGTGCAACATGAAACTCTTATCCAAGCAGGACAACTAAATGGGTCTCTTTTCCAGGGCTCGACTTGCAGCACGTTACAGTGTTGCTGATGAGGGGCTATATTCTTTGATCTTTTTGTGGGGCTGCTTTGATAAGGACAGGGTTAGGGTTTGATAAGGAGGAGAGGGTTAGGGTTTGATAACAAGGAGAGGGTTAGGGTTAGATAAGGAGGAAAGGGTTAGGGTTAGAAAAGGAGGAGAGGACCCAATTGAAGCACAAACCTGAAAAAAACTAAAATACTGTAGGGGTGAGACTTCAGTTTCCATACCATTTCAAGCATGGGCTGCTATGGACACCCGTACAGAAGTTTGCAATATTAAAAGGATAGCAAAGTGTAATAAAGCAGGGTGAAAGCACGGTAAAGTGGGTTTGGTAAAGCATATTTTTTTAAAAAAAACTGGTGCGATCCTGTCAATTTTCTTCTTTAAATAATATGGCACTGTGATCGGAAATAAAGAGTAAATTGAATGTTATGACTTTAGGTGGCAAAACCTCTGACTTGTTTGTATTGTATACTGTATGAAGGTATAAAAAGTGCTAAGAATACATTTCTCAAAAGTTTTAAATAGTCATTTTACTACCATTCAAACTCTTGGTAATCCTTTAGAAAAGTCGTAACTGTTCTTCAAAAAGTTGTAGGAAATGAATAAGAGCCAGAGCTTTGGTCGCTTTTGTGTCATCTGGTTCCACCTAGTGGTTGAGAAAAGAATCTGGTTATTTCACTGCAGGACCTACCTTAAATGGGGTCGATTAGTGGCACGTTCCTTCTTGATAAAGAACCAGAAAGGTTCACAGGTCTGTAAGAGTCTCTGGGCACTCCTATTATTGAGGCAAGGGTGATCACTTAGAACTGCTGCACATGCCTAAAGAATTAAAGACACTTTCCTTTTTTTTTTTTTTTTTTAAATTCCGAAATGCCTTGCTTTTTATGGCTACCAGGTGTAAAATGACCATGGAAGTGTCTGAAACAATGCTTGTCATGTTGAACAGTTATTTTGGTGCTAAGATTTGACTTTAAGCTAAGCAGATTTTTAAAATATGAAAACATAAACAGAAATTGCCAGAGACAATATTCACTGTTAAGTGTAATAGGGATATTCAGTGATTAGGTAGAAGGATCATTTTTTGTATGAGTCGAAATCTATTTTTCCTCTGCAGTGTTTAGTACTGTGATGTACAGAGAAATGATTGGTCTATGTCTCTTCTATTGAGTTTTCTTTTCTTTTTATTATTGAAGAACTCTGGTATAATATCAAGCATACATACCAATATCTATAAAGTTCAAGCTTCAAGTAGACTAACATAATCTACAGTTAGACAGACAGTACAGGGGATCAGAACTCCAGTACACTCAGGTACAAAATAAAACAAATCTATATTCAAATATAAACTTCTTTAAAAAAAAAAAAGTGGATATTTTTACAATTAACACTGACAGCCATTAGTCAATACTCTGTTAGGAACACTGTTTAGATGATTATAGACTTTGTTTTGTGTTTGCATTGGTGAAACACACTGTTTGGATCTGTTAACACAGAAACATATAAGAATAGTTATACAAGTTTGTGGTTTTAGCAGGGAAGGACCTCATGCAGTATTAAGACATCAAGGAAGGCAGGCTATTAAAAAAGCTAAAAAATGAATTACTTAAAAAAAAAAACCTGAACTCTGAAACCAACAACAACCTGTGTAATGACTGTAATTGTGTAGCTCTTTGTGTGCGTGTGTGTGTGCGGGCATGCGTGGGTGTGCGTGCGTGCGGGCGGGCGTGCGTGGCTGCGAGTGCGTGTGTGTGTGTGTGGGGTATGGGGATAGGAGTCAGTGTGAAAATGTTGTCCCAGATCATGACCTTGCTGTAACCATGAAGCTCTCTATCCAAGGAGAATTAGGATCCAGCAGGGTACTCATCAATCACTAGAAACACTTCATGAAGAACAGGAACTGATAAACTGAAAACTCACTATTTTAAAAAGAAGCTACCGTGTTTCTCCAGATAGTGGGGGAGAAACAGCTCTGTAGACTGATGGTGTTGAAACATACACAAAAAAACAAATGTCCTCCGCAGAACCATTGACATTTTCTTGTTTTGTATACACGCCCCACTGACCTCCTTTTGACTAACAGAGAACCCTCATTGGTGTCGTTTTACTTTATAAGTTCAGTCCAGGTGTGCGGATATTGGATCATATTGCAACACTGCAGAGTGTGTTTTTGGACTTATAAAACAGAACTCCCCACCCCTACCAAAGTGAAACGGTTGTCATGTGAACGAGTCGTGGTGGTTCTCCAAGTTCCTAGCCATATTCCAAGACGTGGTATAGTTGCACAGTTTGGAACACTTGTTAGCCAATGAGAATTCTTCTCTTACACTGCAGTGTTACTTGCATAGCTGGGCTGCACATGGTCTCTCTTTACAGAAAACAAAACAAAATGAATGGGGGACACATTAAAATGGAATGAGGTGGAGACTCCGAACTCCTCGGAACTGTCACGTTACAATGATTTTCAACAGCCAGTGAGCCAAACTGGATTTACACAGTGCTAGTGCAGCTGGTCAATTTAATGGGTTGAACATATAAAAAATAAAACACAACAAAGCAACACACATTTTGTACAAAATCCTGAAAAAAGTTAACTTGTTAAGGTTTGATCCGAGTGTATTTAAGTTCTGAGGATTTGATACAAGATTTCCATTGGCAACTAAAACTGCAACACATAACCACAGTAAACCTTGTTAGAAATGTACATATTTCCAAAATAAAATAAAAAGGCATGATGGCAGAGTTATACCATATAGCTTCTTGATAAAAAATAAAATAATAATAATAATAATAATAATAATAATAATAACAACAATAATAATAATAATGTCTTAAGAGAGCTTTGAAAATCTGTTTTATAACTGGGGCCCTATTAAACTAACTGACAAAACCTTCAAATTAAAAAACAAACAAACAAACAAACAAACAAAAACAACCTAACAGAATATTGGGGTCCTAAAACCAACCACGAAGTGCCTAAATATTAGTTAATAAGGCCTCAGTAGTATTTTTTCTTTGTACTGTAGACAGATTCCTAGAAGTAGACTTTCACAAGCTGATAAAATGTTTAAAAACAAAAGCTCTTAAGAAATGTACAAATATAAAAAGCTACAAACATTAATAAATTACATCATCAGAGACACAGAACACACTTCACAAGGTGCTAGTAAAACAGCTTTTCAATCCCATCAGGTTACAAGGACTATAGAACAGGAATCTTTACAATACATTTGTTTGTTTTTGTGTAAGGCTATACAAAGTTTTGCAATTTGTTTTTCAGGCAACACCTCTCTGTCAAAAAAAAAAAAGAAGCGCCTAAATGTAACTAAGAAATAAAAAAAAAACACTTTGTAAAAATGTATAACGAAGTATTATTTAAAAAAGAAAAGTCACTCTGTTACAAAAGGTAGTCATTTTAAAAGCTATTTACAAACTACATTCTATATACTGTAATGCAGTAAAATGCATATGTTATAGCTAAAGTACTTTATGGTATTGCCTGAGAAACAAGGTTGGATTAGAAAGTCCCCGGTTAATTAAAGATGAAAGGAAGAGAAGGGGGAGGCTTGTCAAGAGGACGCTTCATCCCAATCAAAAGTCACCTAGTGTTTTTGTAGAAAAAAGGGTTCCTAGCGATCTCTATCAATGAATATTGATGTCAGCACCAGTAAGTTCAGTGCAAGTCTGTGCTGTTGGCCACACTCACACATTCTGATTGAGTCAGTTTGATAATACTGAGATAAAAAAAAGTGTTATACAGTCTCTTTGTAAGGAAACAGATATAATACAGCAAAGCATGGAAATCACAGTACCCAGTATAGGGAGTCCTATTTGTCATTCCGGGTCTATTTGACAGGTCAGGCCTGGTTTAAATCAGTGCCATTAGCAACAGTAACAACACAGAATCTACCCTTCGATAAATATTTAGCTCCGAAATTACCGGTTCAGTACTCTAGGTTGCTGTTACCATGCTAGTTTTGTATTTTTTTAAATTTATTTTCTTTGCATGTATTTCAATGTCAATACCAATGAAATGCCTGAAACTGAAATGAGATCTAATTGTGGCTACATGATTTGTTATTGTGTTAAGGGAATTGGGAGGAAAATACAACATACAATAATTAAAATTATATATACTGTATATATATAAACAATAATTATAAAGAATATAAAGAAATCATTTTATGTTTCAGTAAGGATTGAATACAAATTTTACTTGACAAAACAATTGTGGTAATATATTATAATATAATAATGTTATATATATATATAATTTAAACAACATTTACATTTTCTTTTTCTTATCTTTTTCTTACAGATCGCACTGAGAGAAAAAAAAAAAGCATAACACTGTACTTCAGCTCAGAGATTCAACAAGCGCCCCCTGCAGGGCTTCATGAAATGCACCGGAAGGTACATTGTACTTTGTTTCTGTTGCTTTGCAATCTGATGAAGCTAGGCCTGCTGTCTAAAGCCCCTTTCACACTGACACTCCTTCCCGGGTCCGGACCCAGGTCCTGGCTACCCGGGTCACAATCCCGTGTAGTGTGAAACCACGTTCCTGGGTCGTACCCAGGTTAACCCGGATCCCAGGGACCCACCTCAGGATGTGGGTCGACACACTTTGACGCGGGTTGAGCGAGACAAAATGCTTGACGGCGGTTCGTGATCCGAGACAATAACAAACAGCCACGCCTGCGTGAAGGTTTCACTTCCGCAAGGAACTGTTTGTGAGCCAGATTGCAGCAGGGATGTAGAAACATTTGCTCTAATCAACATTTGGGCCAACATTTCAATCCAGAGACGCTTGGATGGAAGCGTCAGTAACAAGCTGCTTCCGGGGCATTGATACACGTATTGTGTACTTGCGTCTGTCACCCAGGTCAACCCTGCTTTATCAAAAGCAGTGTGAAATCGCGTACCTGACGCGCATCACACTGGGTCATGACCTGGGTAGGTTCTGACCCGGGTAGAACATGCCAGTGTGAAAGGGGGTTAAGTGTTTGTTACCCATACCCCTCTTATGATTTACCTTCTTAACAGTAGTTGCGATAGGATTTTTTACAGTTGCCTTTCTCCGACAATTTTGACATCAAGTACAGTGCAAAAGAGCTCTGATAGTTTTTACAACTGGGTTTGCATTTGCCAGCTGTTTGACAAGTCACATCCTGGTCAGATGGTTTAAAATGCTCGAAATTAAAAGCGCTACACATTTATTTATTCATTTTCCTCAAGAAATATGCACGTAAGTAAATAAATGCTGGGGGTACTTTCTAGAAGTTCGGAATGATCTGCAATGTTCTTCAGCAACCCTTGGTAAACTAACAGTTGTAGTAAATTGAGACACACATTTTGTTTTAAAAATATTTATAGCAGATATCTGAAAGTTATAAAGTATAAGTAGAGGCAAAAACCTATTTTTGAGCTATATTCTTCTTAAAAACTGAAAAAACGTCACCTGTTTTATTCCCCATATGGTTCAGTTTGCTGCTGTAGTCCTTAATACCAGTGAACAGGAGTAGGGTCAGGTTCAGGTCATTTCACCTGAGCAGCGACACAGTCCCAGTCTTGCACTGTAGGCGTTACAGGAGAAGTTTCCCATTACGATGAATCTTCAAAATCTTCCCGAGTCTCTGTTTGGCAGTAGCCATGCCTTTCTTAAGCCGTTTGGCTACACAAACAACAACAAAAACAACAACAAAAATAAATAAATCAAAGAAGTTACTGTAAAAACATCATTTGAACATGTACAAATGTATTTTCAGAGACAAGGCACAAAGGGTAGAAATTCAGTTTTGTTGTGGAAATACAAGACATGGCAACAGGATTCAGCTTTGAATGCAAAAACTTCACAATATCTGTAAAATTGTTTTTCGTAATCTAAAATGTCAATTATAATGCAGCTTTTACACAAGAGGCTGAATAAGTCATATGTGATTTTCAATGGCACTGCTCAAAACTGTTCAGCCCATAGTAATGGTTCTGCACTAAATGTTAATATAGCTTTGCTCCAACCTGTTACATTGACAGTTAAATTGTACGCTCAAAGACAGCTTGCAGGTGGTGTTTACCCAGTGCTAACTACCTCAGTCTTTCCACATCAGTCAAACACCTGCCTTTGCTGTGCGTTTCACTCAGCAATTAGAGTTTTGTAATTACATTAGAAAAGTCACTTACTGATAAAGAGCCGTGTTTACAATGCAACACTAAGGTAACCACGACTTACATCCATGTCAAGCAGAAAAGCATACAAAACGCTGTAGCCAGGCATGGTAACCCAAGTGACTGTTGTTGCAGTTAGGAGGCAGGGAGCAAAGTGTAGGTGTTTTATATGGATGATTTGCCTATAAATCCCATTACATCATAATAAAGGGGTACCTTTGGCTGATGCGCTGTTCTGAGATGAAGTGGACGGCCTCCTCTGTGTGAGGAACACTCCGGGAGCCATGGGTTGTGGAGCGCCAGGGGTCTTGGCTGCCCCAGCCGTATACTCATGATCCGCCAGACTGCTCCCATGGGACTCCAGCTTGGGCTCCGGTGAACTGCTTTCCTGAGGGATTTTATTTGCATCGTCTGACGAGAGCTTCTTTTTGGTATTTTTCTTCTTCTTCTTGGTTTTTTGTTGTTCCTGAAAAAAAAAGGAAAGCGTTAAGAGTACCTCCTCCATGGGGCACTAGCGATCGAGCGCGCTGACCCTTCGGTGGCTTGCCTTTCCTCAGTCTGCGTGTTTAGCTGTTTGCACTCCAGAGGCCTGAGCGAACACGCTTCCTGAGGGAGTGAAGGACAAGCATGGGAACTGCACTGGAGAATAAGGTTCCAGAGTGGGGTTTTGGGAAGTGGAAATGCAACTTCCAAATCTACTGCAGTGCAGGGTGTGATTCAAAGCACTCACCTGCTGGGAGAGTTTGGCTGCTGCAGCTGCTAGGCGGTTTCTATCGAAGCCACTCGAGCTCCTTCACGAACAGGTCTGTCTTGTCGGGGACTGATGGACCTACTCTGGCTACAATTAAAAATTATTTATTATTACTACTACTAATTAAAAATTACTACTACTAATTAATAATAATAATAATAATAATAATAATAATAATAATAATAACAATACATTACTGCTTTTATAATAATGATAATAATAAAAAACTAATGATCTTTTTAATAACAATGATAATAAAACAATACATTATTTTAATACAGTAATAATAAATAACATTACTAACAGAGTGATCATACCTGTTGGGCTGTAAGGTGTATCATCTGAACTTTTCCTTTTCTTTGATCTGGATTTGAAAATGGGGTTGTCTTCATCTGACTCAAGAGATGGATATACTAAAAAGAAAAGGGAGCGCGAGAGAGGGAGAGATGTTAAAACTTGATGCAGTTTTAATCTACCAAAACGCAGCAACATAGTATTTTGGTTTATCAAAATGATGTTGCCTCAGGCTCCCAAGTACTACAGGCAAATATGCATTTCATTTTGTATTCAGTTTCCGTCGTGGCTTATTAAAACAATGTGTGTTTTTAAAGCAGCGGCATGACAGGGTCCAGCATCTGTGGAACAGCTGCACGGCTCTCCGCTGCTGCCTTCCTTCACCAGGCTTGTTAGGGAACAAAATCAATTAAGTACAAACTTTTTCCTATAATTAAATTATCAAGATTAAAAATGACCTGTTTACAAAAAATTCTGGGTTTTGTATGCTTTTGCAAGCTGATAAAATGTTGTCTTGGTGCGAATTCGAAATGGAAATGATCTCTCGGTTATTAGCTAATTAGGGCCCTACATCAAAAGCATTTAAAACAACAATCTGCCTTTGCAGTAATGAAATATTAACAACCAGAGGGGCGATTGTGGCATTTCTTTGGAAACGCTGCCCATTAGAAGCAGATTTTGAGTTTCTATGAAAGACCTGTTGGAAAGACAGTAAAGCCTCTTGTGAAAGAGTTTGGAAAGGATGCATAACCTGTAAATAAAAACTCAATCATCCGGTCTCCTAAGAGTACACACATTTTTTAATCAATGCTGAAAAAAAACTTCATTTCTATCAACCATAAATAAACCCCTTAAGAATTTTTAAGAATTTTTTCTTCTTCAAATAAAACCTTGTGCCATGTTGATAAAATAACAAACCAAGAATGTACCGGCACACTTCGTAAACGTGATTGTGGTCATATGTTCTCAGACCACCATCGGAATTACATCGATTTACTTCATTTTTCTAATAGTTATTTATAGAACCTCTGTTTGCTTAATAAAGGAACAAATTATGCATAAATGTAAAATGGAGGACCTGGGTTAGCATTAGCTTAAAGAAAGTAAACGACAGCACATTCATAAAACAATCTCACTAGATGAAATTGTGGCATGTATTTTAAAACATTACTCTCCACATGGGAAAGGAGAAGGTAAATAACATTCTACAAGAATTAACACGGCTTAATAAATCCAGTCATTTTATTCATACAATGAATAGAGGTATAGTATTGCTCAACGTCTTAATACATTGAAACGATTGTCTTGTTATATTACCAAGTTGTTGTTTTTTGCTTTAGCACTGCAACGCCCTGACGTCTGAGCAAGTTAACCCTTCATACCCCAACATAGAGCGAGCAGGGTGATAAGTAGTGGTGGGATGTGCTGTTGGGTGAATTCCAACACCTACCGTAATCCGAATCTTTGAAACACGCATGCAGGTGGTCCTGTTCGTCCTCAAACATCTCCACGCTGTCCACACTGCTGCTCTTCGTGCTTTTCTTCACCGGGCGCTTGGCGGGCCTCTTGTTGTTGCCGTTGCCTGTCTTCTTGGATGACTGCGTCGTGTGGGAGTTGTTTTTTGATTGGTTGTTGGACCAAGAGGTTTGTAGACAGGAGTCTGAAGACTGGAGGTTGGCCATTGACAGCATCCCCTGGATGGCTTCCTGTGTGCTGGGAGAAGCAGGTGGCGGACTGTAAATCGATAAATAAATCAATAAATACTGTAAGCAGGATCAGGAACTGAAGTAGAGAAATGGATCCATGGGCTCCTTAGTACTCATTACTGGTATACTAGTCTAACTTAGGGGGGGTCTGTGTTAGTTAAGCATAGATTTTCAGGAAACCGTTCAATGAGTTGAACAAAAAGAATTAAAAAAGCAACACTGCTTTTTTTTTTTTATTTGCAGTACTGTAAAGATCATGAACGATATATATATATATTTTTTGATTTTCCAATGATCTTTACATAAGATTATATGTGGCAGTTTGGCTCTGGGGGCACAATGTATGTATCTTTTTCTGCTCATCAAGTTATGTCCTGTTCTTTTTTGTATGTATATAAATGGATGTTTCGTGGATTTTCAGAATCCACAGGTTTATTGGTGCTACAAAGTTTTGTATTGATGACCAGATTTTTTCCATTACTGCATTTTGCAACACAGCAAGCACTCCTGACTCCTGCAGCAACGACCACAAGCAAATCAAGATAACGACCTATTAAATCATTACACAGAGAGCTGAAACAAAGCAAAAATAGGTCTTTTAATGCTGCTATAATTGAATGCGGTCGTTTCCACGTCATTTGTCAGTTTAAAGCATGCTTAAAACAATCACAGAGAAATTAACATATTTTGCTCCCATTTTCTTCTGTTTTTCTCTCATTTGCAGCCTTCAACGCAGTGGAAATGGACCATCAAAACCGACCAAAACACCGAAAGGCAAAATTAAGAGAGGAACTGCCTGGAGCAACGTAGCTTTTAACAAATAAATAGTGGAGCCGTGGCTGTACATGTAAGGAGTCTGTGTGGATCTAAGCTTCCACACAGGAGCCTCCTAGCTGCATTTAATCATTTATGTGTTGATTGGTGGCTATATTATGCTACTTCTGTACTTCTGTTACACTTACGGCTTCCCTACATGCTATTGTATTTTGCTGTTGGTTATGGAACAGGTTTATACAGTGGATTTTGTTGTGGGGACAATATATATATATATATATATATATATATATATATATATATATATATATATATATATATATATATATATATATATAGTCAAAATCCACTGTATAAACTTGTAAGAACATTGTAACTAACAAGAATCTTTTTCTGAGTATTTAAACTTTTAGGGCCATGGTTACAAAGCGTTTACTGAGTCCTTCCTTAACTTTGTGAACAAGTTAATTTTACAAAACTACTGAACCAAACAACTACATTTTATATTTCAAGTCCTCTTAAGCACTCTCAATCGCTTGTGTTTTTCATTTTGTAAAGTTAACATGATTCTTTTCTCCTTTCAAAAATAGGAATTTTCTTAATTGTTGGGGAATTTAGTAGTTGCAATGTTCTTGCCCTTAGCAAGAGTCCAGTATGTGTTCAGATTCCTTATCCATACCAGTTCTAGTCTTTCCCTGGTTCCTGCAACGCTAATTCTTTATATACACATACTGTACAGCTGCCAATCCACATTAACAACATATACACATAATCAGGAATGGAAATAAGACTCTATTGCACAGCATTTTCACCCATTCCAGGTTTTAATACAAGCTTGATTAGCCACAGCCTACAGGTAACAAACTCCGATTTGTCGTCTTTAACTCATAGTGAAACCCGGAGTGGATCAAACTGATATGCAATGGGGTCTTACTTCTATCCTTGCAATGTAGCAGATATCACTACCTGTTTGCATTGTAATCAATTTCTCCAACTTGCTTGCTGGCCTGTAAGAGATCCAGTATTCCCGCAGCATTACCACTTTCCTTCTTGATCTTTGAATTTCGACCTTTGACTTCTGTCTTTGTTTCTGTGTCAATGTGAAGCGACCCTTCATCTGAGGAATCATTAGCCTACAGCCAGGAAAAGATTGGGAAAATGTGAGAAACAATAAGCAAACTCTTGATTGATAAACAACAAAACGTTTTTGTTTTTTTTTAATTTATATTTTAGCTAGACTCTACCTTTATTATTGTACCCAGTAGACAGCACACTTCCTGTAGGGAGGACTTTAGACAGGGAATACAGGTAATTCACTGTATGAAATATCACATTTACTGAGAAGAGGCCTGTCAATTAAAGTTCAAACTGGATAGAAGGCCCCTAATTGGATTGTGTGTAAAAAGGAAAGCGAGGAAGTCTGTTTTACATTCTCCACACCTCTTACAAGGATAACATGCTTTCCTCTTTCGAGAACTTTCGTAAAGCGATTTATAACTGCAATTAAACTTGCACCAAAATTGTTCTCCTCATCAGTTTGTGGAATTTTCTTGGCTTTTCTTCTTGGTTTTTCTTGAAATCACATTGTATATTGTTTTACGCCCATGCAAGGCTATGTAACCAGTGCATTCCTGTATTTTAATTTCTCTTGTTCGTTTTCCACTAACGAGCCTCACAAACGAGATGCTGTTTAATCCCAATGGCATTCACTTTTGATCATTTAAAAAACAAAATTCTTCTCCCATGATCAAGCCCAAGAATTTACATTCAAATGTAAAACTAAAATGGGCTAGATTCTCAAATGTACTCAAATTGTAATTAGCAACATTTCCCCCAGGAAGAACACATCAAATAAAGTTAACAAACTGTCAACAAACAAACTCTGAAATATAGGTCTGAGGCTTGCAAGTAAGAAACAAGGGCTCATGATGATCTGGAGTAAAGAGGTTTGAGAATGTAGCTCGATGGTCCTTATAACATACGTGAACATTACAAAAATTAAGCATTTCATTTGACAATGCTTTTCTCAGCTTTTTTTAACTTATAAAAATGTAGAAAAACATTCAAAATGTAATTAAGCAAAGTTCTTCAGGTCACTACAGTCTATATTAATAGACTGCTTTTAAATTAATTACTTCATAAAACAGTGCAGATAAGCTTCTACATACCTTGGCGGGTGTATGTTGAAGCTTTGGTTTTTGCCTGCTGAATCGGCTCTTTTATATTCGATAAAACTAAAGAAGAAAACAAACATAAACAATTAACCTTTAATATCGACTGTACAAGAAAATGTCCATGGGGGTCATTGCTCTGTAAAACTGCAAAGACACTGAAAAAGACTTCTAGGTTGAAACGTTTGTCATTGAAATGAATCATTTGTATTTATAATTCAGCATTATTGAGTGTTTTTATAGTTCTGGATAATAACTCTTTGACAAACAAATCACCTGTCAAACAGTTACTTTTAGTATGTGTGTATCTTACAATATAATCATTTGGAATGGTACTCATCTGCACATTTTCACTTGTTAAAAGGTTGAACTTAAACCATCAACCATGGACCATTATCTAGTAATACCACCTTGCAGGTATAAAACTGTGCATTCTGTCTGAATATGAAATCCATTTATGAATCAAATAAATGAATAACTGGCACACACTCACAAGAAATATCTCTTTTGCTGTGTTATTTTTTCTTCTTATTGGAAACTCATCAATTTTCAGTTCTCCTTCATCTGAGACGTATTCATACTCATCCCTGACTGGCTTCACTTTATCTTCCTTCAGGTTTTGTAATGATCCAAATACACTTGAATTCATCTGTGGTTTCAGCCCTTTAGAACTGTAAAAAAAAGTGACAAAACGTTTTATTGATTTATTTAGCAGTATTTTAAAATGGATTTATTTCATATAGTATAACCAGGAATGATGTAGGATCTGTCTCCTTCACATGGAAATATACCTGTATATTCATATCGATATACCACCAAAAAGTTAACAGCATCTTTACATTTGTGTACTGTCAGTTTGAAATGTGTAGTAACTTCTCTTCCTGTTATACATTTCCCTCTGGTTATTCCTGGGGTCCTAGAAAATACTAAATTCATTCTAAACAGGGCTGCACATGAGATTAAAACTTGGAATCTAAAGCCCAAAACTAGCATAGTGGCACAATGTCTCTTCCAAATGTATGATACCTGAACTAAGTATTTTTATTATTTTTTGGTTTACAATTCTAGGAAACTCCTAGCGTGTACATACCTTAGTAATTTTTATTTGAAAAAGAAAATGCAAATTTGTTGTCTTTGTTTCCTGATAATGGTGTCTTTTCTAATTTCTGTTCTTCCTCCATTTTTAGCAATGAATCCGGTTTACTGTTCTGTTACAAAGAAAAGAACAGGAACAAAATCAAAAAGCTGTTCAGATTTCACTCCAATGTGGGGACAGTGAATATACACTCACCTCCAGATCTGCCTATTATTCGCTCACTGTGGCACTACCCATGGGCATGTTACCTGTCATTAATTATGAATTATGAATTATGAATGGTGTCGATACTTAATTAGTCCCAAGAGTATTTATGCTAGTAAACACCTATACTCTCACACAAGGTCCTTATACGGTTCTTAGAAGATAACATCCCTCTCTATAATGAATGGTGTCAATGCAGCCATTGTAACAGGAGAGTTGCCGGGAGGAATATGTAGCAGGCACGATTTGGATTCATTTTAGAAATTGGTTTTCCAGTTTACATACACAAATTACAGTCAGGTTGCATGAATGCTTTTTGAATCTGAATAACGGTGTCTTGGGTCGGTGCTGTTTTGTATTTTATACAGAACCACATCAACAACTGACCCCTGCAATACTCCAGCATTAGTTCTACCTTGTACTTCCATTTAGCTTCCGTTTTGCTCTTGTTCTGCTCTCTGATCTCAAACTTCTCCAGCTCGTTCTGCTTGCTGATGGCCTCTTTCTCTTGCACGCTCAACACATTCTTTGCAGCCTGTATATGAAAAAAAAGAAAGTCCCCACAAGAAGTGAACATGTTGCTTACAGTGCATAAGGAGTGTACAGGAATGAATTACAAGAACAAGGATCAGTGCATGTTCTATATATACAAGGATCAGTGTATGTTCTATATATACAAGGATCAGTGTGTATTTTATATATATTGCCAGCTGACAGCAGGCAGTCCACACACACACACACCTTCCCTTTCTTTGGTGTTTCTGTTTTTGTCAGAGCCTCTTTGTGTGTGCTTCCAGGACTTCCAGGGTCGGCGTGGTGGGGAAGCGGAGCTTTCTTTTGTTTTCTTCCCTTTTTCTTGCCCTCCTCTTTCGTTTTGGGAGTTTTTGTATTTTCACAGCCTTGGGGGTCTTGGGCGTTTTGGGGGTCTTGGGCGTTTTGGGCGTTTTGGGCGTCTTGGGCGTTTTGGGGGTCTTGGGCGTTTTGGGCGTTTTGGGGGTCTTGGGTGACTTGGGAGTTTTGGAAGCCTTCTTGCGGGAGGGTTTCTCTTGGGGTGGCGAGGGGATGTGCACGGGGGATACAGGGGACATGGAGGACATGGGGGACACAGGCTGCCCAGGCCCCTCTGACTCCTCTGGTTCCTCCAGCTCCACTGCAGGAGGCTCCTCCACGGGTACGCTGGCACTCAACTCCACCTTCATGGCTTTACATGCATTCTGAAAGAATCAGCAGCAGGCAAGATTATGTACAACTCTTCTAATAAAAAATTAATGAAAAATAAATAAATATATAATAATAATAATAATAATAATAATAATAATAATAATAATAATAATAAAGATCCAAGGGGTGTTGCATTGGTTATTAATGGATTGCTATATACACAAAATATCTCACGCTTTATCTTAAAGCATCCATTTATTGCACACCTGGTACTGCTTTCAATTACCATTTTATATTGGCTACCTTTGACATTGATATTCATAGTATTTTCTATCATCCATTGCTTTAACCTCTCGATCATCTCAATCTAATTACAATGAAAGATCTAGCTGACAGATACATGTGTTGGCTTTCTCTCTTTATCTCACTGCTGATGGCAGAAAGACTCAGGTTGATTTGATCAACCTATACCCCACTGGGATAAACTGCAGGTGGGTTGTTTAGAGCATTTTACAGCACTTTTCAAGATCTAACCTAATAAACTGGCCAGCTCAGCCGTTTACCAGTACCAAAACACACACAGTACCTTTTTCATTTGACCACACAGGTCTCCACACCGGTGTTTGGCCTCCACACAGACCCAGACCAACTATTTTGCCCTGCTTGTACACTTGCCTGCTAAACCACAGGCAGATGTAACTCATCCTGGCTCACCCCGTGGCATTCTGGGAGATGTAGTCCTGCATCAAACCCCTACACTATATCTTTCCTCCCCCTACTCTGCCACAATATATATTTTTACATAGTGTGAAATGATTTCACCACTCACGGGTTCGTGCCCCTTTAAAAACTACGACCCAGCACACAGAAATGGATTTTCAAGCTGCTGTGCTTAATATTTTAATAAAACACAAAAACAAAATAAACAAAACAAACACCTAGCTCTTCTTTGAGCAATAACTAAAACAAAACAGGAACCTAAATTAAATAACAGGACAGCTAAGCTGTTTACCTGTAACAAAACAAAACAAACAAACAAAATCACACACACAAAAAAAAAGGACTCGCTTCTACCTTTTTTTTTTCTTTTAACTTACGGCTGTACCCACACACCAGCACAGTCGGGCTTCTACCCTCTTCAGCAGCTGCCCAGAGCAGACTGACTGCTCTCCTTTTAAATCGGGCACCTGGCTCCAATTTTCAATAGTAGCCAGGTGCCGTAATGATAAACAATAAAACAATTAAACAAAACAATTAACACAAATTAAACAATTAACAAAACAAAACCCAAAATGTGCCTTACGCACATGTTTTCCTCTAGGGAGGAATTAACCCCTCCCTGCTGTCTCACACATCCCCCATGTCTTTTCAAGACATCGGCCATACAACGCCACCTCCCTCCACCCTTAAAGACCACCCACCCTCAAGTCCACAAATGTCAATTTTCGCCTCTTCCACGGGCGGGCTTGAGGGTGGGTTGGTCCCTCCGGGCGCTTCCAGGGAGGGACCCAGGACCGGCGAGGAGGGACCCAGACGGCTTGTCCAGGGCTTACCACAGCGCAGACCGGTGACCGGGAGCCAGGACTGACAGGCAGAGGCGTGCGCCTGTGGACCTGCGCAGCGACCTCTGGAATTCCAGGTGGAGCACAGCACGATGCAAGGGGAGCGGAGCAATCAGCAGGGGGAACGCTAGTGACCTCTGCCCCTTATGTAGCGACGCCTGCCTCTTGCGCAGCGACGCCTGGGATTCCAGGGGAGTGAAGTAAGGGACCAGGCAAGCGACTGTGCCTGGCTGTACTGCGACCTGGGAGCAAGGTCCAGCGCAGGGAGGTCTGGGCATTCCGCCAGGTGTCCACGATGACGGGACTGGGGACCTCCCTCGGCAACGCCGGGCTCACTTGCACGGATGATGGTTTTGGAAGAAGCTGCTCCTCCCTCTGGGCTCTGGTAACTGCAGCTCCAACCCCTCTGGCTCTCGGGATGGCAGCTCCATCCCCTCTGGCTCTCGGGACGGCAGCTCCATCCCCTCTGGCTCTCGGACGGCAACTCCACCCCCTCTGGCTCTCGGGACGGCAGCTCCCACTTTGTAGCAGCAGTAGCTCCAGTTCGGTCGGCTCCCGCTCCTGTATGAACAACGGGCCACGCCCAGCTCCTGCCTCTGCCTCTCCATTTTCTTTGTCTGCTCCTCCTGAGCAGCGGTGTTGCGTTGATCATTGCGATCAATTCTTTAAAATCCATTTTCTGGGTCGAGGGGCCCACACTTTCTGACACCATATGTGAAATGATTTCACCACTCACGGGTTCGTGCCCCTTTAAAAACTACTGACCCAGCACACAGAAATGGATTTTCAAGCGCGGTTGCGCTAATATTTTAATAAAACACAAAAACAAAATAAACAAAACAAACACCTAGCTCTTCTTTGAGCAATAACTAAAACAAAACAGGAACCTAAATTAAATAACAGGACAGCTAAGCTGTTTACCTGTAACAAAACAAAACAAACAAACAAAATCACACACACAAAAAAAAGGACTCGCTCTACCTTTTTTTTTCTTTTAACTTACGGCTGTACCCACACACCAGCACAGTCGGGCTTCTACCCTCTTCAGCAGCTGCCCAGAGCAGACTGACTGCTCTCCTTTTAAACCGGGCACCTGGCTCCAATTTTCAATAGTAGCCAGGTGCCGGTAATGATAAACAATAAAACAATTAAACAAAACAATTAACACAAATTAAACAATTAACAAAACAAAAACCCAAAATGTGCCTTACGCACATGTTTTCCTCTAGGGAGGAATTAACCCCCTCCCTGCTGTCTCACAATAGATATATGTTAAATATTCCAGCATTTATCTGACAGGGCACACCCAATGCATGCAGTCAAAAGAGTGGGAAACTCACTGGGCTGTGCCTGCTAGTTCTCAGATCTTGGTGCTTTTTTGATCCACGTTGTGTGGTCCAGCAAACCACCTTGGGGGCCAAGTGAAGCACACAGCAAGGTCCAGTGGTTAAAGAAAAGGGCTTGTAACCAGGAGGTCCCCGGTTCAAATCCCACCTCAGCCACTGACTCATTGTGTGACCGTGAGCAAGTCACTTAACCTCCTTGTGCTCCGTCTTTCGGGTGAGACGTAGTTGTAAGTGACTCTGCAGCTGATGCATAGTTCACACACTCTAGTCTCTGTAAGTCGCCTTGGATAAAGGCGTCTGCTAAATAAACAAATAATAAAATAATAAACAAGGTGCTTTCTTTTAAAGGGACCCTCCACTTTCCTAGCATGATACACAAAGTGAAAGCCCTGCTGCTGTTAGCGTCACCTTGGCACTGACCAGTTCCACACTGTGACCTGTGCTCTTCCCAATCCAATGAGAGGGCGCCCAAAGGAGCTGCACACACCACTTACCAGTGGAGACAGGGGTGCAGTGCATCGGATTACAAATGCTTAGTAATGAACGGCATACATTTTGGACATTTCCGGTGCTCGTTTTTGAATGCAAGATTAGTAGCCACAAACAGTTTACAGTAACGCAAGGACAACAAACTGACCTCTGTAATTCTGATTTCTTTGGCAAGGTCTTTGATAAGCTGTGATGGCTTCATGTTTTCTGGAAGCTCATCTTCGTGTTCAAGAAGAGCCTAGAGTAAAAGAAAAGATTTCTGGTGAGATTTCCCGGAGGCGCACTAGTAGGTTATTGCACCAGCCATTCACAGAGGAATATAAATTACACACTGCAGGTCTGCAGAAATAAATCACACAAAACACATCCTTTCTGTCCAGCAGAGGGCACTGCAGAGGACCACACGGATTTTAGAGAAGAAAAAGGGAAAATGTAAATACTGTGATTCTGCATAGGGGGTTATACTGAGCAGTTAGGGGGCTGCAGAGAATAATTCTCCTAATTTTGAGACCCCGGTATTCAGCAGTGTTCGGTTGCAAAGGTGAAGATACCGTGTACATAACTGAATACAAAAAACTTAAGAAAAATCACTGATTTAATAAACATTTTATTATAGCAAGCATAACACATGATTGGCATTACGAACAGCAGTTGGCAATATTTAGCTTTAGGCCATTTTTTTTTTTTTACCTGTTTCTTAGTCCACGACCTGAAAGCCCCATTAAGAATTTTGGCTCCTTGTACCAAGTGAGGCAGCGGCTGCTTCCCAGCTTTGTGCAAGCCTGAGGAATTAAACAGCAGTGTTACTGCAGCTTGGGTCAAACTCCTTAGAGCTCAAAATGTCTGGAACACTAGAATTGAGGAACCAGCAAGAAGACTGGAGTTCAGCTTCTAGTTGTCAGTTACATCTTGCCATTGTGAGGTTTGTAATCTTTAGAAGAGTTTCAGATAACTGGGTAACGAGGAAACACATTACAGTATCAAGGACTGATCAAGGTTCCTTCATTCACATATACTTGTATAAAAAGGTACTGCAGCCCATTTAAAGTAAGACAAAAATGATAAACCAGTCAGGGTAATCATGGTCTTAGTTTTAAGCAGCATTTCCAATATTCTTACCACAAATGCAGACTTGCACGTGCAGTGACATCTAGTGGTCTACAAACGAAACACATGCAACTGGAACCCCAACCCTTCTCAAGACACATGCCTTAAAATAGTGAATACATCACATATACTTACAATGAACACACAAGAAACATACGGAAACTACAGGTATTTCTTAAAGTGTCAGAAAGCACCATGGCTTTTGATTTAGAAGACTGGACTCACACTCAGCCCGGCCAGGGGGAGTGTAGCCTCACTTTCACATATTGTGAAGGCCAGTCCTGCTGAGCATCAAGTGAAATTGGCTGGCAAAGGTCAGCGGAAAACCACAGCCTTGTGCATGGCTGTCCTCGCAGCTGGAAACAGGCAGAGGACGAGAGGGGGGCTGAATCTACAGGGAGAGCTGCTAAAAGATCACTTTATAGGCAAGACCCAGTAGAGACAGGAATGTGTAATCAACACTCAAGAGCTATTAACCTTTACTCTGGAGAGAATTCACCTGGTGGGTGTTTACGTGGCACGTTGTCCTTGCAGAACAGGGTTTGCTGCTGAATTTAACTCTATGTACGTCAGCAGCTTTTAAAGGATACTGTAGGATTGCTGATCACTCCTGGGGCACCGTACTTTAGCATGTCTTACTTGTTTTTACACCTGACTTTCTCCCCAATTTAGAACGTCCAATCACGCTCCTTCACTGCTCCCCACACAGTTCAGACCTGAAGGCCAGTGGGCGTCCTCCTATCCCATGACCAAGCAGATCACCTTTTTACATTCAGGAGCTCGAAAGCAGATGTCGGCGAACTACCATCCTCTAGAGGACAAAGGCAAGGCCTGCAGGTGCCCGCCTGAGCTCCACGGGTGCCTGGCCACAATGAGGAGAAACAGTCCCTGCCAGTTTTGCCTTCCTAACCCGCTGGAGCGCCAGAGCTAATGCAACGCTCCGTGTTTAATCCCAAGCGAAGACAGGAGATTTCGTAAAGCCAGGACACAAACATATCATCAGATTTCTCTACACGATACGACATTTGATTCTTGTTTCCAGATACAACAAAAAAAAAGAGTTTAATTAATGGATTAATCAGTTATAAAAACAGCCAAAGGCAATTGTGCCAAATGGCAAAAGCATTTGAAGCTTTACAATAGCAAGATGCCAGAGTAACTGATTTCAGCATTAGAAAATTCCTCCGAAGCTAATCAGCAGAGTATTTAGTGAGGTTTCGCTAACAAGGGTTAAAATAACATGTGAAGATCTGTGTGCACGAGGTGAATCCCCTTCAGGAAGCTACAGGCAAGTTCAAGGCAGGAAAATCTTACAATTCTTTCCATTTAAAAAAAATGTCTTGACAAGAGGATGGGGGAAACAAATTAAAATGTACAATTACAGTAATGAAGAACTTTCAATGGTGCTTCATATTGCTAATGTAAAAGATTAGCGCAGGATGTTCTTATTTTACCTTTGAACCTCTCCAGCAGATGCCTGCCCACGTACCAGCACGCAGTTTCAAAGTTGGGAAACTGGGTAAGGCTGCCAATTTTCACTCGTTTTTCCACTTCATATGCTCTGTGATACAAAACAAATTGTGCTTTCCAATAATGAGCTGCAGACATCCCCAATTGAAACAACACACAATGCAAATCTGTGCAATCAGTGTTTCAGCAGATGCAGGAAACACATTCTTCCAGATAAACCATGCAACAGTTGTGCCCAGTTTAGAAGTACAATATTTACATGAACTGTGATTTATTTTGCCTTGATAGATGCGGGGGGGGAGCTCATTTAAACAAACTAGTTCAAATGACAGACACAGGTTGTTAGGGGCAGCAGTGTGTCGATAGATTTTTGAATAATGTAGCGCTAGCATCGTTAAAGTGGTCCTTAAAATAACAAGCACATAAGGGAGACATTTGTAAGTCTGAATTGAAGGGTACAAATTGCACTGAAAAAATGGTTCCCAATTACTTAGCGTGCATACAAGGTAAAAACGTTTACAAGCATTATATAAATACAAAGGATTGATCCACAATTACCGCAGTGGGTCTTAAAATACACCGCAATTTCCCTCTGCATTGAGGCACCCTTCTTTCTAACCACAACAGGAACACCCAGAGTGCTTTCTGTGTTCCTAGTTTAAATGGATGCACAGACCTAATTATGAAGCGCGCTGTGCTTAATGAATGCAACATCCCCAGCTGAGCTGTCTGTCACTTTTTTATAATGCAAATCTGAATACTGTACACTGCATCAGATTATCTTACACAAGTGTACTATCTATATTAGAAGGGGTTAATCGATTAATGATTCATTGATTAATCACACCTGTAGGCTTTGATCAAGTAAACAATAATTGATCAATTAATCTTGTCTACCTGAGTGCCATATCAAAAAAACAACCTGCAAAAAAACGAAAAAAATCTTTCAAAATGGCGGAGGGTATTTTTTAAAGAGCATGGCTAACTTCCACTTCCTTGTAAGCAAATATTTTCAAACTGTCCAATGACATGCAAGTAAATAGATGTGCATTAAACATTCGCTGGCATTATGCAATATTTGCAGTACACAGCATTACGTTAATACTTTGAATTACTTGTAATTGTCTTTCAACACAATTTCATACAAGGGTCATCAACTGATCATAGATCGTATTGTTAATCGAGCAACAGACGATGTCAAGATTAAAACCCTTGATATACATGTTGTGTATATATATATGGATGTACAGCATTAAACGACAAATCGTGATTCTTTCCTTTCAAAAGATTGTTGTTTCATTACTCCAGTTTCATGAATGTGTTTCTGTGTTATTCCAAGCCTCGCGGCCCCATTATGTTGGGTGAATACAGGAATGTAAATTGTGTACCTCATCTGCATTTCAACACTCAGGTTATGAAGAAAATGCCCAGAAAAAGCCAGGCAGTCCACTGGGGTCAGCGTTGCATAAATCCAACCTGGTAAAAAAAACAAGAGAAGGGATCTCAAAATAAATATGAAATACAGCAAATTGGACATAACTAATGGCACCCCTCACCCTGATTGTTGCTTTTGTAAATGACCTGTGAGAAACAACATGCGTTTAGTTAGTTTTTTTCTCATTTGGTACTCTTCTTTTCACAGAAATGTCCTGATATAAACCATTAAACAAGACTGTGTGGCCTGCAGAGGGGTCCCTGTGCCAAATGATCCTTTCATTGGAATCCCAGCTTTCGCAGTGACCCTGACCAGTCATCTAAACAGCGTGCACACAGTTACATGTACGTGGTTTTATTCAGAATTCTTTTTTTTTTTTTTTGGCCAGTCGATTTTTAAAGCAGGCTTCCTTTATTCTCTGAATAGCATTCTTATCAAATCGACTAACACTTTTCATCTGTCTTTTGTATTTTCAGCCACTCTAAGAGCATATCCCAGTACAGTAAAGCTGTTTTCTCCAGATGTGGTGTTTTGCTGTGCAACACAACACCTGTTTCTGGAGGTTCAAGTGTCAGATGTCTATTCAGTCTAATGCAGATAGCAGGTACTTGAAAAGACACATTCTGTTTGTATTACTGGCCGATTGAATGGTGGAAAATAGCTACCAACACTCTCCTTAAGTCTCTGTGCATCCCATGGATTACAGATACATTTCATGTGATCAGCAATAGGCATGGTAAAGATATTGTTTTGCTGCCCCCCTTGCTGGGTTACATTTTCTTTCCAAGCTATATATGGGTCTATATGTGCCTCATGGTATGTTTGCCTGAGCGAACTTTCCCTGACAACCCATGACCATACACTTAAAGAGGAGTCACTTTCCCATTCAATTACGTTTATAATCATTCTGGTTGGTGAGTTCTCATCATTTTGTTTCACAATCCCCCTGGCATTGTGTGTATCTGTTCAGCTATGGCCAAACGTTGTGCAGCAACCTATAGAAGGAAATCATTTTGCTTCATAAAGTCGAATGAAACCTGCTGAATAATGTTACCTTAACATATTGAATTACATACTGCTTTGTAGTTTTCCATATACTTAACGAAAAAAACAGACAAATTGAAAAATGGGACATTTCGAAATGCTAACATGAAATACTGTACTACTGTTATGGGTTCCGGTAGACTTTTGCGATATTGTTTTGTAGTTTCTTTGATTACACAATCTTAAATAAAAGACCTAAATTATGCTCATATAGTTGTTTTATTTAAAATTATATCTCAATCCTAAAATTGTAGGTGATGCAAAACCTTTGGCCAGAGCTGTAGAAACCTAGCTGTCTGCATCTGAAGTACTTACTCTTTGAAGTTCTACTGCTGAAAAAACAGTTTGTATGCGCATCCCCCACACAACACTATTGACATGTGAAGCCATTTACTCTGGACATCCTTAACATCACTTTACGGGTATGCAGTTACAGGGAGTGCTTACCTGAAGGAATAAATAAAGTCTGTCCTTGTTTCAGAGTGCACTTGTAACACTTGTCTACTTGGTCAGCAAAAAACATCTCACTGTAATTGGACGAGGAACGCCAGTGCTCGTAAAGGGACAGGTTTGCAGAAGTTGGTTTGATTAAAAAGAATATTTTATCTCCCTGCAGGGGAAAGCCAAACGAATACAACAAAACAAGAACTGTCAATAAAGCGCACTGCATCATCACAAACACATTACGACATTATTAAAAAAAATGTAGAGCACACGCATCAAAGCCATGACAACTCGGTTGGGGTCTGCTTATTCTTAAAAAGATGATAATTGCCTCCGTCTGAGTTCAGGCACAAATTGATTCAAACTGACCTGCTTAAGTCAGAACCCAAATGATGCATTAAGCCTTCTGGGCTGGAAATACCTGGTGTGGGGCCAGAACTGAATATTTCCTAATTCATTAAAGCATCTCAAAAAAAATCAAAAGGAAGCTCTCGGACAAGCAGTCAAATGCTTCAGCTGGTTGATCCTTAACCAGGAGAACATGACAATGATATACAGCTTGTGCCATGCGGTTATTGAGAGTCCTAATCAATCACACACCATGAGGACTGATTTCAATACATCAACACCACTGAATAAAGAGCACAGTTTCATTTCACTGAAGGGCATTAAATATTTAATGGCAAAGACACAATGATACAGGCATTTTAACCCTGTGTACTGTGTGTACAATCCAGTCTCCAAATCCAGCATTTTCAAATGCAATACATTGAGTGATGCCAGGCAGATCATCCATTTTGTGTTTGGTGCAAAGGACTGGATCTTGTTAATAATAGTAGCCTTTCTCCACACAACAGTATTTTATTATTGCACAGAGTTTAAACTCAGTTTACAGGCTCTAGCTTTCATAGTATAACCCCATTGGTATAACAGGCTATCCTCATAGTGAACACATGCAATACAACAAGCATTATTAAATGCAATACACCAAAAACAGTGACAGTGCACCGAATTCAGTACTATAAGAATGAGGGGTTTGTGAAGCTGTACGCTTACTTTGAGTGGATGGTACCATGCGGAGGCTCCCCCTGATTCTATGTGGAAGTCTGTGTAGCTGTCCTTCACACAGATCAGGCAGTATTGGGTGACTTTGGGTTTTCCAAGGAGTGCGTCGTCAGGCCAGTAATTCTCCACCCAGGACAGCTTTCTGACGATCTCAGGGCTCTCCACAAAACTGGACATTCTTTTGATAAAAAAAATAAATAAATAAATGATGTGGTGCCCGTCGTCATGTGTGAACGGAACAGTGGAATCAGGGGGTGGATGTTCCACAGTCTTGACCAGCATCTGCCGGAGTACTGACTGTTTCAGATTTGTACTTTGTGGTTTAATCCCCAGGGATTAAACCAATCCTCTTATTTCAATCTGATAACTCAACCTGGGTTATATTTAAGTCTTATTCATTTCATTTTTTGATGCTTTTTTTTTTTTTTTTTTATATTAGCTATTTTCAAGTTTTATGAAAATATTTTTTTTGGGGGGGGGATGGGGTGCTTTCGCTTTTTATATACTGTGTGAAATTATTGTTTTTGGTTACTTTCCTAAATTCTTAGGCACTTTTTTCTGTCACAATATGTACAGTAACTTGACAGTACTTGCACACTTCAATTGTACCTTCTTTCCTTTGCTGTCTTCCACAATAAAGTCCTTATGGTCACAGGCAATAATATTCTTATGGGTTATTATTATTATTATTATTATTATTTATTTCTTAGCAGACGCCCTTATCCAGGGCGACTTACAATCGTAAGCAAATACATTTCAAGTGTTACAGTACAAGTAATAATACAATAAGAGCAAGATAAATACATAAATAAATAAAGATAAATAAATAGATAAATTTTTGTGTGTAGGCATTTTATAACATTTAACCACAATTTGTATTTCTGTTTGTAATTCCATGAGTGTGTAAATACTCCCTATCGAAGTGTAATATAGCTTTAAATCTCGCGAGCAAGAAAAATCCTTTGTTTCGCATTTTAATCTCGTTTTAAATCTCGCAAGTGTGTACAATCCTCCAATAGAAATGTAGGAAATTGCTGCCACTCAGTAGCTGGGGTGGGTTTAAAGTATTCTGAACAAATCAATGACAGAAACAAGTCAGGAAGGAGGGACACTGCCCAACTGCACTGGGAAGTTGTTGTTTTTTTTACTTGTAGGTTATTTTATTTATTTATTTCATGGGGAAAGGGGTCAAGTCAATGTGAATTGAGTAACCATTTCCAATGTTATTACGGTGTTTATTGGAAATACATTGATTTTTATCAGGTTAAAACCGAAAATCAGAAGCCCTATTTTGGTTGCCGTTAATACATACTGTAGTGAGCAATGACATACATGTGACCACTTTATTACTAACTATAAGTCAGTGAAGACAGTGTCTTTGTGCACAGGAGCTGAACCAGATGACATGCAGTACGCGGCCGACAGCATGTAATGGTTAAAAGAAAGGAGCGAGATTATCACGGCCTGACTATTTAGAACATTGGTATCTCAGACTGCAATAGAAACTGGTAGATCAAGGGGTCAAGATGTCAATCAATAAACAGCTCTGTCTATTAGAACCTGAATAAGCTGCATCGTCCTGAACAGTAAATGAGCATGTCTCTTAAACCCGGTCTGAGTTTACCTTGTGTCAGAAAACTCCAAGCTTATCACATTCAGTACTCGTTTTCTGTTTGTGCTGTAGTAATAATCAACAAACTCCTTGAGCTTCATCTTGCACTCTGTCTGTTTGGACATGTCAATGACATCCACAACTCTGTCTGGACCTACAAAGCAAACAAAGACACGTCAAAAAGCATTTCACTGATTTAATATACAAATAAAGCAAAGCAGCCTTGAAGTTTTATTAGATTCACCGTATCAGTTTAATGGTTTAAAACCCAGAAATCAAAAAACAAAAACAAAAAAACACCGCACAGTTAGATTAATATAAATGGCTAATGCTTTTGCCACACAACACTTCTTTTTTTGTTTTCTGTCCCATTTATTGTGCTTCAGTGAGGACATTAATAACCGCTGTTTGTTAACTGATGAACACATTAGACTGCCAACAGCTTATTCACAGTCTACATGTGCTTTTTGACGTGGTGCAATGTGAATACATACCGACATAGTTTTCAACGTCACTAACATAGAACGTGGGGGCCGGTAATGACATTCCGAGTCCATCTTTCTTTGGGACCAGGATGGGTTCTGTGAAGCCCTTCTCTTCAATATAGTCTAGTGTGAGCTGGCTTCCATTCAGCTTTACCACCACGTCTTCAGAACTACAGCAGAAAGGGTTATCAATCAGCGTGTGGGGACACAACTCTATCAACACTGCACACCGCAGCATTCCTATAGAGAACACCCGTAAATTATGTTATTACTTATCCTAGGGTAATCTTTCTCTTAGTGCTGAAAGATAATCTAGATATGATGTACTTTTAAAATCTCTTCACTTTTCGAGCACTCATTTTTCTTTCTGTAATTAAACTGGTGCAGGAGCCCCATCTGCTGACACTTTTAGGAATTACAGCACATGCACAGCACACAGGTCAATTTAAGGGTCATTTTTAAGTACTCTTCAACAGACTCACACTGATAAGGGGAAGTATAGTATTTTGTTTTATATAAATATTAAAGTTTAAATATGATATATTTGTCAGGACTACAAATAGCATTGTCTTGGAAACAATGTATAAATATATTGTGACATCTGTACTTTTCTGTATTCAGTCCTTCTCATGTTTTCTTTTTAGGAGACTTGGCCAAAAAGTGCTTGGAGTGTTTCAGTAGCATGCAAGCTGCTCGACTGTATTAGAGAACTTAAAAAGAAGCTCAGAAATTTCACACAACAGCTCGGCTACACAAAGTATCAGAAAGTGCAGCTGTCAAAAGGCTAATAAACTGGTAAGCCATTTGATTAGCCTTTTGCATATCAAAAAGCTGTACTTTAACACTCGGAGGTGTAACAAACAAGGCTTTCTTTTACCTTTGCAATGCATGACCTTATCATATTTCTGTGGCTTGGTTTGGTTTTCCACACTTTATTTTCACTTTGAATTGGGTGAAGGACATTTATCCTGCCCCAGCACTGCGGATCGAGTTTGCACTGGTTTCAATCTAGTTATATGCATTTTCTACTTGATCTAACTAACACTGTGTGCTTGGTGACACAGGATGATATGCTGGTGACGAGCCAAGAATATACTGAAGTTGCTGCTGCCTGATGTGCAAACAAGTGAAATGATGAAGTTTACTTTCCAAAATAACATTGCCTGGACTATTTGGTTGATCACAGTATGCTGCATCCAAACATTTCTACATACAGAGTGTTCACACTGTATTTTCCCCAAAGCAGTGATGTTCTTAAACACCGGTTTAGCAACGGGTAATTTTCTGCTACAGTCTGCCAGAGATCTGCCGGGTTTATTTGAATTGAAGGGGCTAGCTCACGGGCAAGCCTGAAAGAGGAAATGACATCACAAGAAGCTGGCACCTGACAGAGGGAGACACTGCTGTGCAAAAAAACTACCCTTGCCGGCCATTGGGGGAGGGGAGAGGGGGTCAGTGATGTCACTTCCATTCCCTGCCTGCCTGCCTGTGAAACCCACGCATGTTCCAATGTCAACAAGGGAACAGTTTTTAAAAAATACACTATAAAAAAGAAAAACATCTGTATTTGAATTGCAGTGTAAAATCATTTTACCAGACCTCTCCCATGCACAGTATGTCCTTATTATTATATTACATTAATATTATAATTGTATTATTATTATTATTTCCATTCTTCTCCCACCAGCCAATCTCACGCAGCACCAAGAATAAAACGCTGTATCTCGAAGAAGTGGACAATGGTACGTGTTTAAGTAACTAACAAATCACTTGAGTTGACGAGTGAGCACAGTCCAGACTCCATCTCTGCATTGATAATTTACCAATTGATTTCAAAGCAGTACTTGCAACCATTAATATTATATTCATGAAAAGGGCATACTGAACAACATTATAAACCGGTCTGGACAAGCACAGCTCTCTGTTTGGGTGGAAACGATTGTGATGTCATTCTCGGTTGTTTCCATAGCAGTGTCTCACACTGCTCCAGTGGCAGCTGCGTGCCACCAACTGCTTCAACAGGAAACAAAAACAAAAACAGCCAACATCTTGTCTCTGAAATCTCAATCTTTTCATAGTGTATTCCTTTATTTACTACTCCACTTCCTGGATTCCCTTGTGCTTCACAGAGCACACATCGTATGGCAGTCCCAGGATTACAGCGCGGCCTGTCAGGAGTTACCCCTTGTAATCCTTACCTCATGTGCGGTATTAGAAGTCCTATTGGACTCCATTACGGGTGTCATTTACCATCCTAAGATAATGTAAAAGCAGAGCCTCTTACCTTGGGAACGTCCTGCTTCTGAGCTCCTTTATAAACACCTGGCTGCCGTTCAGGACAGGCTTCTTCACCTCGGTACTTTGCCCAGTGTCATTTTTGTGCCAATTCCTTTTCTTTTTCACTGAAAAACAAAAAAAATACTAACTTCCAACAAGCGTCTCCATTCTTGTTATTTGTTGTTCCCTCGGGTATGCTGGATGTTTCTGTGTTTCAAGAAACAAGGTCCAGTGGTTAAAGAAAAGGGCTTGTAACCAGGAGTTCCCCGGTTCAAATCCCACCTCAGCCACTGACTCATTGTGTGACCCTGAGCAAGTCACTTGACCTCCTTGTGCTCCGTCTTTCGGGTGAGACGTAGTTGTAAGTGACTCTGCAGCTGATGCATAGTTCACACACCCTAGTCTCTGTAAGTCGCCTTGGATAAAGGCGTCTGCTAAATAAACAAAATAATAATAATAAATAATAAGGAACATGTTGCTCTGAGACCTGCTTTATACTTTGCAATAAAAGCAATACCAGTGAATGCTCTAGTTCAAGTATAGTTCTATACTTGTAACACTGAAGCCTAAATGGCAGGGTGTAAAAGTCGATAATGAAGTTCTATTTTAGAACTGGGTTTGATATCAGGCATTATGAAAGCAAAGACTGCCTCCTGTCAGTTCTACAGGTACACTTGGACAGGCTATGGCAGCAGGCAGCCATTGTGAACCCTGCAGCCTGTATTCTACTCACAAGTGGACTTGCCATGGGATTTCTCGCAGTTCGGACAGTGATAGATGTCAATGTCTGGCGCTTCCTCTTCATCCACATCAACACAGCTGTGAAGGAACAAAAGAAACTGTTACAACTGTTAGAAAGATGCTAACTGCTTTCCACAATACCAGAAGGTATTACCAAAAAAAAAAAAAAAAGATAGAAATGGAAAAAGGCCATTTTTAATGTAGGTATTAAAATACTTAACTCCTATTTTTTAAAAAGGAACAGAAAAACATGTTAATGTTGCAAAATGAAAAACAAAACACATGCCGAGTGCTGAAGATAGAATATATTATTTAGTTGTTTGCTTCTCGATTCTATGAAATTAAAAGGCATTTTAATGCTTTAAAAAAAAAATAGCAGTTAATTAAAGACTGGAGTAAATGCTTAAAAAAATATGGCAGTGGGTGTTATTTTCAAGTTTCTTTTATTTTTGAGCAATGCTAGGCTGGAACATTTACATGAAAAAAATAAAACTGCCACAGTATTGTTTTAAACCTTACAAATAATAACAAAACAATAAGAAAACGTCCAAGCCCAAAATAGTTTTCTATTACCGTTATCTAACAGGCCAGCTGGACAATGTTTCTAACTGGAAGTCTTCGCATCCCCTTGTTAATTCAATTATACCACAAATACAAGCACGGCAGACAGACCTACTTAGTTGGTGGCAGGTGCCCCAGACAGCACCTGGGTTTTGCACAAAGGAGCAAAAGTCCTTTAGTTTTAACTTGAACTGAAATGACAGCATGTATATACCGTAGCAGGAGTGCAACAAGGGAATAAGAACCTGCCAGGAATGTACAGTGTGTTTCAAATAATAAACCAACAAAGACAAAGAACTATTAATAAACATATGGGTGGGTTTACTCTGTCCTTCCAGAGCTCTGAAAATCCACATCATTAAAGGGAAGTGGTTTTAACCCCAATATCTGAATGAACAACTCTCTGTGCAGCTGTGAAAATGAGCGAACTGTAAGAAGGGTCTCAGGTATATACCCCCTCCTCTACCCTCCCGCCTCCCCTCATCAATGGGCCCCGCTATACCACAAACAAGCCTGGGTTCTTTAACCCACCATTCCCCTGCCCCAGTCTCTAAGCTCATGTTGCGTGAAGTTGCATACAATTCACACACAAAGACTCAACAGTTGTTCAGCTGCCCTGCTCATAACATAAAACAAAGCTGGCAGCACTTTCTGTTGTGGCACAACCCATGAAGAGCCTATTTAGCCCAGCCTAATCCCCGCTCTCCAAGCTTGTGTCTTGTGTTCAGGCTCCAAATCCCCCGGCGCGAGGCGGGCAGCCCAGGGTGTTTCCAGAAACACAAAGTTTACTTTTTCCAGCTACGGCAGGGATGAGGTCTTACTCTTTACTCCTTAATCATTTTTGCAAACAAAGAAGTCATTCTTAAGTGATATTACACTACAAGCCTCCAGTTTGACTAAGGGTGGGGGTACCATTTTACTTTTGCATTGTATTAGTAACTGATTATACAGCTCAACCCTCATTATGAGAAATTCTGTACTAGTCAAGTCTTTGAGGTTACATTGTGGTTAAACCATCATCATTAAAACAGTCATTCTGTACATGGTTTTCATGTTTTTGAAGCAGATGTAATTAAGAGTCATTGACGACAGTGATTTAAAAACATTATGTTAAAAGCCAGCGCTACTTTACCAGTCGTTAATGCTTTTAAAAGAAGATAAAGTTTTGAAGGCTGTATCATTGAGTTACAAAAGCACAACAAGGAAAACCAAATCCCTTACTGTTCTTTATTTATTTCAACACATGGATACAGAGGTCTGGCTTATGAATTCAAGGTCTATAAACACAAAACACAGACTGTCAAATGTGCTGTACTGGGACAAAAAAAAAAAAGAATAATAAGGAATCACTCATGCCCTTGAGAAAATACTAAATCTCGATCGCACTGTAAAAAATGAGTTTGCACACCTTGAATTCCAGTGTTCTAATGCATCTAAACCCACGCCAGTTTAGCGCGATCCAAACCGTAACCTATAGATTTTAAATGAGGAATAACACACACACCATCAGGATTATTTTAGTCACACTTTCGCGTGGTTTAATAAATGTCCTGTTGTATTGCTTTTATGAACCCTGACAATCTTCTGGTCTCCTAAACAAAATTCCATAAACATTACATTGTGAAAGATGTTTTTCTTCTTACATTCCCAGGGCACCGCTGACTACACACTGTCTTCCACGCTGTTCTTAATCAATGTGCGGCTCCAGTAACAATTTTAAAGCTCATATTCGAGAAGAGTATGATCATGTGGTTTTACCTAAACAATGCTTTGCTGAAATATTTTTATTTTGGGACCAAAAATCTGAAATAGTTAGAGTCAATATCAGTTATTTGAACAAGTAGCCTCCCACATTAAATCAGATACATTTTCTAATTAAATGGATACATTTTTAAAAAAAAATATCAGCAATAAGCACAGATATTAATAATGGGCATGGAAGATGTATTCACTTGAAATGTAAACTATTCATGGAAACTGTGCCTTTAAAGTATTTTACAAGTGAGCAATAGGTTTAAAAAACCTTCACACTGGGGACACAGGCCCACAAGCTCATTGAAGAAGACACACGCTCTAAAATTGTACACCAGAAATACAGAAATACCAGAAATACAAAAAGGCATGGCTTTTAGTGAAAGATGTTGTTCTCTCGCTGTGCAGATCACTGAGATTACTCCACTGTGATGCTGAGCTGCTCTTGTAAAGAGAAACACTGAAGGAAATAAACCCATTGGGTCACAATAGGACATGTGTTTTGCTTTGTTTGTTTTTTATTCACTGGCTAGCTCTCTGTTCAGGTTTCTTTTGTTTTCTACAGTTTTGCATCACCATCATTTCAGCGGTTTATGGTTAAAACCCCAAAACACATCTCCAGAACAAATGCAGGCAGATTACACGTGATCTCATTTTCAGGCGTTTTTTGTTTGTTTGTGGATTTTATTTTATTTTCTTTTGTTTTACACTTTTGAACAGGTAACAAATTGGGTGACAAATTTAGGTGACACTTTACATTAAATGTCTCTATTTATTGTGTATTTACATGGTAATTACTTAGTAAATACATGTGTACTTACACATAATTACAGTGTTATTATGAAGATACAATGCACTTAATGTGTAAATGTTTTTGCATGATATAACTCTAACCCTTTTCTGATATAATTGTGTACTTACTTATATCATGCAAAAAGATACACATTAAGTACATTGTAACTATGCATAATAACATTGTAATGATGTGTAAGTACACATGCTTATTTACCAAGTAACTACTATGTAAATACACAGTAACTAGAGACAATGTGAAGTGTTACCCAGATGTAAAGATGGTTCAATAATTTGTAACAGCTTGGCCTGTGTAGAACAGACTTGGATGAAGGCAGTTCCAGTGAGAACTAAAAGTAAAATCAAAACATTCAAATAAACCATAGAAACTGAAAGCTGCACTTCCTAAACCGCTGGCGGTAGTGTTACTGGTTTCCAATCCTCACACATTTTCACTTTGACAAGTACACAGTACTGAAGCTCATGAGTACTAAAAAGAGAGAAGCTCTGCCGTCTTATAAGAGGCTCTGCTAAAATAGCCAGGGCTGCTTTTTATTTTCATTCATCTCAATATACGGTGCTTTGTGAATGAACGGAATCAGAAGCTTGAGTCGGATACAGTGTTGCAATTTCAAAGAAAATGGTCTGTTACATTGTTGCTTTTGAAACTGCTGCTATTTGCACTTTAAAAAAAAAAAAAGAGAATACAGTCAATATGTTCAAATTAAAATCATTTTTAAAGTATACAGAGGTACACAGGGCCTAGAGAATAATACAGGAAATCTAAGTAGAATACACATATTCAGAACATGTGTTGCGTGTAAAAATACTCACTGTGTCTCTATGTGTGTGTGTGTGTGTCTATCTTGTCTTTTTCTGCCAAATCAGACTTACACAGGCACTTCCAGCAATAGCCCTCACAACTAATAAAATACACGTATTATGTTTTATCACCAAGGTAAAGAGCCGATAGATCTTCAGGAGAAGATAAGGTAACCTTGAAATGACGAGCATCAGCCTAGGAAACACAGCCCCTCCAGTGCACCAGTCAACTAAACCACCAGGCTCAATTATCCCTGCCACAAAGTCCACGGATAAATATGGCTGCAACACACACACAAGAAGACTATCGAAAAGAGACCAAATGGAGTAACTGATTTAAATAGAGTACAACGTCATCTGCTTCATGGATTTCCTGCATAACAGACCCACAACCTGAAATAATCAAGGATGCACTGCAAAACTGTAAACTACTGCAAGCACCTAGCCTGGCTTGCTTTAAAAGCACACATTTAACACATCAATAAAAATGTGAATACATGATCCGCTTAATTGACAATCCGGTTAGTAGACTGTGTGCGATAAACCCGAACTAGACTGTCTTAGCTAATGCCTCTGCTACTGTTTATTCTCCTTCTCATTCTTGAAATGAAATCAAAGCCTATGGATTTTAATTAATTTGCACCAACAGTATTCTCAGATTAAGCAAACCTGTCAGTGCCTGCAGACCACCTGCCTGCTGACGGACAGCTTTACACAACATTATTAACCCCGGGTGGGGAATGCAAAGCTCTTATTTCAGGGTGGGATCTTTATTGGGCATTGGAATTGCTTAAAACTACAACAATTCAGTTTATAATATACCCTATTAACAGTTATGGCAGGTGTGTGTTTGTTTGTTTGGTTGGTTTTTTGTCCAATCTTCATATTTGCAGATTTGCATGATTCTTCTAATGCTTTTATTCAGGTTACAGGGATCCAAGTTAGCACTAAGGGAAAGGCATAAAACAAAGGCTATTAAAACAAACTTTCACATCCATCACATCTACTGTATATTAATAACAGCCCCAGCACATGTATTATATTAATAATAGCAACACAGCCACTTCTAAACTATACATCGTTATAGTCTGCATTTCTATTCATAGTCTTTATTCATATTTTTCCTGGGGCTCCGTTTTCCTTAGTCTGAAGGCCATGGGCTAAATTTACAACAGGTTCCTTGTCCTTATCTGCTCTGGGTACATTGTTTTATCTCTAGAATAAAAATAATTTGGAGCTACTGTCAACCACAATAAACAGCCCCTCTAGATTGCCTTCATGGCAGCTGGTGCTCACACCATGAAAACAAATCATTACACCGCAATATTTATTATCTTAATCACAGCAGACACCAGTTATGAATTTTGGAGGCTCACACTATAATAATAAAAACATGTCACAATGTGATTACAGAAGTCTGAAAGCATTCCCTTTCCTCCCTGCTCCAGATAGGAACATCTTAAATCATTCCTTCCAGCTTGCACAATAAAGCTGTGCCATAGGAAACCTGTCACCTTTATTACACTTAGAACCGCCAATGTTTTCACAAACTCTGTTATATTCAATAATAAAAAACAGTAATAAGTACTAAGCCCTCCTCCCACAAGCACTGCACTGGACTGGACTGGACTCACCATGTCTTATGTGATTCAACAACAAGGCTACAAGCTAAACTCCCTTCATATTTAAGGTGCTGCTGTGATATAGTGTCATCGTAACACTTAGTGATTATCTAAGATGCATTTACATGCTCTCAAGAAGCGTCACCCCCTTTTTATAGTTCGTATTAGACAGTATTAAGCAAGTGGAAGTAGACCTGGTATTAAAAGTCTTTCTGCTTGACAAAATCTTTAAGAGAACATTTATTCACATGGATCCTTAATCGAGAAATTACCCCCAAACATGTCATTCAGTACTTACCCACTGCACATACCTTGCCCCCCTTGTCAAATGGCCCTGATACATTTGTTCCACTGACAACAGCAGTGGTTGTATGTTTAGACAGAAGTGCCTGGGAATGTAAATCCAGACTGCAAGATACAAGGGGACATGTTCTCAAAGAGCTTGCTCCACTCTTTAATAATTTTTTTTTTTTTTAATGGAGAAAGAAATACCTTTTAATGTTATAAAATGAGGGGAAAAAACCCTTGAGAGTGCTTAAAAGGGACTTGGAATATATAATGTAGGTGTTTGGTATAGTTTTGTAATGTAAAATGTAGGTGTTTGGTATAGTTTTGTAATGTATAATGTAGTTGTTTGGTATAGTTTTGTAATGTATAATGTAGGTGTTTGGTATAGTTTTGTAAACAGGTGTTTTACTTCTTTCAAAAAATAGGAGCTTATTAAAGACTGGAGTAAAAGCTTTGAAAATACAGGTCAAGATCTCACATCGGGTACTGGGGCAATATCCCTGTCGCTAGTAGCCCTCGTCCCCGAACAACCAACACACCTTTACTGACAACTGATTGGTTAAGGAATGAACTGCTCTTCATCCCCTGAAGAGTGGGGAAGCTCTCCTTCACACTGTGCTGCAAACTCAGCACCGTTCCTGAGCACCAAAATTCACTCCAACTTTCTAAGAGAAACAATAAAACCATTTGTAAAGGGCACAGCAACAGGAAGGCATTCAAGTGTTCTGTGATGATTGTAACCTTCAAAGTGCCTCCAACATCGAACAGATACATTAGGAAATACTGTGACCCGAGACACCATTATCTATGAATCACACTCAGAGATAACTTTGCACCGAGAGTTACAAGACAGCTCTTGACAGGTACGTGCATTTTATCTACATTTAAAGTTCACAAGAATGCAGTTCATTGTTTCTTGTAGCTTTATAGCCTGTGCCACATGGAGAAAGTGGATTCTAATTCTGATCAGCAGCAGTTTTGTGAAACACCTTCATGGTTTTGAGGTCCACAATGCCAGTCAGCTCATCCCATGAACTTCCTTAAAGGTGGACAGCAGAGACTAAGGTTTAAGAAACCCCATCCCCTTTACTCCAGCGCCACCTCTGTCCCCTTTTCAATGTCACATTTCCTATTTAATTTACCAGTCCTGCAGTTTAAGTGAAGCAGAGCGGCACAGTGATGTTCTAACTGTAAAGAGATTCACACAATCAGCCAAAAGGACCAACATGGAAGCTGTTCTATGGTGTTCTACCTGTACCTTCAGAGGCCTTTCATATGAAGTCTATGTGTGTGTGTATTTAAGCCCAACTTCCCAAGCTGCTAAAAGGTGCAGTGAAAATAGTCCTGAAGCTAATAGAGAAATTAAATGAATTTCAAAACCTCTTAGTCTTGGCAAAGCTGTCTATCCCATCCTGCACAAACTGTACATGCCCAGTCATATTGGAGATACTGAGAATTTAGCACAGTATCACAACCCTGTGAAACCTCCAAAACTGATCAAAAGACATAAGAGCCTAATCTGGACACTATATAAGTGCCCTTGGATAGTCGACTGTAAGTAATTTGTATAGGGTCTTGCTTGCAAAAATAAATAAATAAATAGCTTTTTCAGCAACTTGTTTTTAATACAGAGCATGTACCCATATAAAAATGTTTCTTTTCGATGATGACGTCTGTAACTTTTAGTCATTTAATAAATCCACTTAGCATGTCTGGCTATTAATAATGTCAACCCAGAACTCTCAAAACATGATGACACTATAGGAAATCAATTGATACAAACGTCTAGTTCAAAACAGTGAATTTCGCAAAGACCTCGACCAACAAATGCCACTATAAAACAGGATCGCACCATGTTATGTAGGGTACTATTTGGCACCGAGGTTATACTGTTATTTACTGTCTTCACGTGTGCATTTGCACTCCTTTCTTGGTTGTCTGTATTGTGCTGATAAAACACATCGAGCTACAGTACGGCGTACCATACACGGCAGAACTCTAATGCATTAACGATTCATTGTAAGAACAATGATAGGGAGAAGTAAATACACCCACGCAAAGGTCGGCGCTATATAACCAAAACTGTAGCCTACATGTTTGTGAACCGATATACAGGTCAAAGTGACTCTTCATTTAAAAAGAAATTAAAATTAAATAGTAATACGCGGTACTGAACAATGCATTTGACCGGCTATCTGTTGAAACAAAACAAAATGCGGATTGATTTACAGTAAACTCATGCATATCCGCAAAGGGTTAATCACATAACCGCGCGTAAAATTTTCACAGAGCTACTGAATTGGAACCGGAGATGTGCAGTAACTCCCTTCTTTCACTTTAATTGCATTTATTCAGCCCTATGTTATCATTTTTACTTGTCCAAAAGCCTTGCTCATGTATTACAAACCACAAAATTTAATTTGAAATTGACACGGAATTGTCTACTAGTACTAAGTACAGTGGATACAATACCATTTCGATTTTATCAGGGTGCAAATGCTCACACAGAATACAGATCATTTATGGGGGAACACGATGAAAAGAACCGAACGCAATCTGAGGATTTAAATAATAGATTATATTATATATTTGCACATAAAATACGTTACCACCAGAAATAATTGTATTACTGGCATTGTTTTATAAACAGCAGCTGTCAGTAGCGTTTGATTTCATTGTCAAGTGCGATACAGGAGGCTATAAATCACTAATGAGTGTTTGTTTTTCCGTGTTTTACAAACATTCGTGCGAACAGAACGTTGCAAAACTCAGTCTTTGTTACGAAGTAAAATATCAAATGATGGTTTATGTGGCGCTGCCTACGCTGCTTTCCAGCATTCTACCCCAGCGAAACTAAACCAACTGCAGCTCCCAGCAGTGGCTCTTTCTTAGAAGGCAGGAAACAACAGCAATATATATATATATATATATATATATATATATATATATATATATATATATATATATCACAAAATTAAATAAATACTAAACCGTTGTCAAAATGTTAGTGTTATTCACCAAAAAAAAATGTCCCAGCCTAAATATAACTCCGCCTTCTTCTTCCAGCGGCCTCGCTCTTCAGGCAACAGCTTTCAAATCCACAACCATTAGCAAAGAATTTTATTGAAGGGAAAAATAACAAACACCCCTAAATAAACACCATGCAAACAAATGCAAATGAATAATGTAGTTTTGTGATTTTACCTGCCGTGAAACCAGTCCTTACAGGCATCGCATTCGATCATGAAGCGGGATACGTCGTAAGGTAACCTGCAGATGCAATAAACTGGTACAGTCGCCATGTTAGATCAATTCACAACAACGCTGGAGCAAGAGTCTGCAAAAATCCCAGCTGCAACAAAATTGCAATTAGAAATCTCTCAGAATAGCACGCCGATTCAATACTGTTCTGCTGGCATGGACCTAATGAAACAGCAAAAAATCGTGTTCCTACAGATCCAGGTTGCATTTGAATTGCACTCTTAAAAAAAAAAAAATGTTGAACGAATGATGTTTCCTGAAGTGTATTATTGTATGCATGCCCCCTGGTGACAGACCAGTACAGTATTGAGACTTTCATAAACAGTAAGAAAATGCGTCCCTTTCATTGTAATAGTGTTACGTCATCTTGTAAGGCTGTTTCAATCATTTTCAAAGTATATGCATGATTATCAGAATGTTCTCTAGAAGATGGGTTCAGATGTGTCCACCCCGGGACTTTCAAATATTAAACTGTGATTTTATACAGCTGATAGACAGAGCATGGTTACTTCTTAAATAGAAAGATACAGGTCTACATACTGTTCCGCTTTCTACGGTGACTACTTATAAATATGTAAGTTTAAATTTAAAAAAAATGAAGTTATGCAAAGAAATTGCAGTTCACCAATAAGAAAAAAGATATTTAGGCATGCATACATTTAAACACCTATTTGAGATTACAGTAATAGAAAATAGAACGACTTAGGGTAAATTCCTTCGACTAGATTTTCTGTTATAAATAGTGTCTATTCATAGAAAGTTTTTATTTGGCTCCACCAAGGACAGTAACTTTTTTTTGTATTTTATATATATATATATATATATATATATATATATATATATATATATATATATATATATATATATATATATATATATATTAATCCTTAAACTGCTAGTTGTAAGTGGTTTAAAATAGATGACGTTTGTTTGTTTTGCGCAGAGACTCCATTGTTTGTAATCGTTGTTTTTGTTTGTTTGTTTGTTAAGTTGAGTCAGCATTGTCTTTGCACTGCCACTGTCTGTGACCTGTCAGTTAAGCAGACTTAACCTGAGGGGATTTCCCTCTGCATCCACCACGCCAACTTAGCATCGTAAAAAAAAAAAAAAAAAAAACCTGTGTATGTTCTAAACCGCTGGTAATCTCTTATCTGTGAAACCAGCCCGTCATCATTCAGACGTGGTACATGGAGTTACATGGAGTCTTCAAAGCACCACACCGGGATTTAAAAGTGCTATAGCAAATGTGCTACTATATATAGTTATGTTATTGTAGTAATATGTTTTACTGCATTGTGATGGTACACAAATAAATAATAAATAATAGCGAATGACAGCATGGTAAAAGGATAACAAATACAGCAGCCCTATGCGATGGAAAGACAGTATTATGAAATCCTACTTGTGGTGGTTATATGCATTATAAACGGCATCCAGCCCTTTACAGTGCATATAGGTGAGCGTTGATAGCTGTGAAACCCATTACAATTGGGTTACCACAACCCAGCAGAGCGACAGCAATTCCCTGTCAGACATGATTGTAAACCTTACCTGCAAAATACAAATAAATAAGAACCAGAGCAATGAAAATAGGGTGTAACTGGATGCCTGACAGGAGCCACCCACGGTGCATAGGAAAGGTACGTTTAATTGTTAGAGGATCTTAGAGGTACTAGTTTTATGAGCACTTACGTAACAAATTGCCTTTCTGTTGTAATGGGCGACATTAAAGAAAACTGCTTTTAAAGAACGGATTGCTCATTTCACACTTATGATTTTCCAATCTCCATTAAGGCAGGACATTTACCATTCGAAGACAAAAGACTCGATCAAAACTATAGTTTGTGGAGACGTGCTATTAAGTGAAACTATGGCATTTATTTGCGCCATAGATTTACTACTGACTGGACATATATATGTAAAAGTGTTTTCTGGAGAGACATTTTGCTGACAAAACTTGCTCATCTAACAATTTCACAGACATCTCGCAACCAAAGTGCTAACGAGAGAGGTTCAGCTGTATATTGATTGATACGTCTACCTTTGGCACGCTCCCGTGCTGGCGCCCTCATCAGACTGACTTAAATACTGCATATTCAGATCCTTGCGTGTCATGTCTTTCCCCACTGGAAACAGCAGAGGGAGGAATCAAGAGTGTGAACAGATTAAGCAAAGGCGGCACAGGCTGTGGGTGGGGGCCCGTTCTGTACTGGCAATGTGCCATTACTGAAAATAATCACTACAATGGGAGATTCGAGCTCTATAGCAATGGAAGATTAATATGGGAAAGTAAGAGGATCACGCCACGCTTGTAATATTAATTATAGAGAAGATGAATGCTACTATAAAGTATGCAATTAGGAAGAACGAAGAAGGTATCATATTAATTCTATGTCTTGTGAATATTGGTTTGAGTTACAAATACCCCAGATTAACCAAGAAGCACAAAGAAAGAGGAATGAGGTAATGAGGTATGTATTGATGCAGGAGACAGAAGAGCTGAAAGCAGTTTTCTATTAAGCTGTTGTCTACCATATATTTTGCATAATTTCAAATACAGCACTTGTGAAACCAGAAAAACTACACTGCAGTGAAATTGAAAAGCAACAAAAGATTTGGTCTACCTTCTTTGTTACTGTCTGCTAAATACTGTGCAGATTGTATAGTTTGAACACACACACACACACACACACACACACACACACACACACATATATATATACATATATATATACGCAACATTTTTATTAGCACAGTTAAAACCAACATAGCCCCCCCCCCAAATTAAGCCAACCTACTTTTAATTGTAGACTTGTTGACAAAAGTTAAACAATTAACAGTTAATGTAACAATTAACCAATTTCTGCAGAACTGGGTCTTCAGGCTCTTCAACAATGAGTCTTCATTTCCATATTGTTTACTTCCATCAGCCACGCCATTAGGTAAACAATTTGAAAACACACACAGTTACTGCCTTCAATTGAAGCCAATGAATTGCTGAATTGATACCAATTAGCACCAGTTAACACTCCATGAAGTTTCATTTAAATTCTCTGCAAAGGACAAGCACATTAAACATGCATAGAGGAATTTCGTATCTACTGGTTTAGTGGAGTAGTTTATAACACTGTTTTCTCAGGACACATTAAATCAGCATTGTTATAACAATATGTTGATGCTGTATGTTGTTTTTGTACTTGGTTAATAAAGGTATTATGATTGGTAGTACACCGGGAGATGAGAGAACACAATACCGTACCACCCCTGAACACTGACAGCGTTTGAGGTAACATGGATTATTTACATTGTCAGCGACAGATCAGTTCCCAGAAGTAGTAAAATCACAATGGATTGTGAATTTAAAGCATTTTAGCAGAATTTAAAGCATTTTAGCGTTCTCATCACAGGAGAGTAGAAGGGTCTTTTTTTCTCTTAACATGTTGACCAGATGTACTGCCTTTTGCATGACATCTGAAATGAGTGACTGGGCAATACAAGACATTAGGTTATGAATGACAGGCAGGTAGCAACCTCATGGCTACTCATATTTTCACTTCTTTCCCCCCTAAGTGAATACTGTAACTCCTCCTTAAAAAGCAAACACATTCAATTAGCACTAACCTGGGACTGCACTGGCCAGGAATACCAATATGCATGTACCATTCATTATTAGCTATAGATAAGGAAATGTTTCCATTCATCTTCCTTCATCCTTAAAGTTGGGTAATACACGGCAATTGCTTGAGTATTAGGCAAACACTTTGAACACACAACAGTGATTTGTCTTTTACAGTAAAAATAGTATGATTGTGCAGCACTGCAGCTTGGAAGTATTATTGTACATATCACTTATATCTAAAGAACCAATCCTAGATTTCTACAGGTCCTTCTATTTACATTGATTTTTTTTTTAGTAGCCATGTCACGCAATGTCCAGCAGGTGGCAGGCAACACAACTGTGATTATTTTCATTATGTTCTCATATATGTATATATATTATCTGGTATGGCTATTGATAAAACTTATTCGGAAAATCGGTGATGTAATTTGGAATGTGTAAATGATCGTATTTATTAGATTGTAATTACAAACAATACCTTGCTTATCCCTAGAAATTAAGAATTACTGGTACAAGTTCATAAGCAGAGTTACTTTGAAAATCTGTATGCACCTTGTTTAAATTGTACCATTATCTTTTTAAATCACTTGCACAATCAACTTACATTTAAACATGAGCAAACATAAGATTCCAAGGTATTTCATAAGTGAAACTCACATGCAAGTAGTGACGGATAACACAAGATTGAACTGATCAGCTCTCCTTAACATATTAATAGCATCATTCCACTATAAGGGCTATAATAAACAAATCCGATAAGTCAAGTTCCAAGTAATGCGAAAGCATTCCGCTGTGTTCACCTCCTGGAACGTGCCAAGCTCAGCAACACCCCATGATCACCCTGGGGGGCCATGCAATGTCTTTAAATCATCAAACCATTTCCTGGTTTTGCCAGACAGGAAGCCTCTGTAAGATCAATGCACCGCATTCCGGGAGACTGGCTCATAGACAAGCTAATGCCTTGGTTTAACTCTTTCAACAGACCTAGAATGAAGTTTAAGAAAATTAACACCGCAGACCAGTCAAGATCTCGGGTGCGGAGTATGCCCCTTTATAATGTCTTGTATTGTTGAGGGAGGAGTTTCAGAATGAACTGAAATGCACATTTAGAATGCTTTAAAAAGGCAACCCAAATACAAACCTTTTGGAAGATGCATGTTTTACTATTTAATAGGTCATAGTACATTGGAAATACCATCACAAAGTAGACATTGCAAATACTGAAACTGTGAGACTTCAGTCATTTCATGGGTAAAGAATATATCATCTCCTGCGATTTACATTCAGCTTGTGTAGCACAGCATTGACCTTTAAATTCAGCATCGTGTATTATCAAAACTGTTAATACTGAAATATCCCTGAACTTGGCTTGCCATCAACGTGATGATTCATTAGCCCAGTAATAGACATGCCTTCATCACGTGGGAGCGTAGGGACAGTATGTGTAGTTTGGTTCACTGGTTACTGACATAGCAAACCACAGCTGCAAATCGTAATGTTTAAATGGCATAAAAGATTCTCATTACAAAATAAAGTATACATTGTTTGTTTGTCGAATACCCGTTGCAATTTTATTTTGTCTTTAAAATCATTTAAAAGTACAATTGAAAGCACCAAGACCTCACAAGAACTAAATAATTGGCTGGACTGCTGGAGTTCACTTTCAGTATTAAAGTGCCGATTAAACTCAATGCAGCTTGAACACTGAGTATGTGTGATTAATCACCCCCACCTCGCAAAAAAGCACCCCAGTTTTCATTTAATCAAGTTTGTAGACACACGATTTTTTTTTTTTTTTAAATACACAAAACAAATACAGAAGACAGTCAGTTGTATACTAAAAGAATATACTTTTATTAAGCATTGCAAGTTGCATTCAATAGCCTTCAAATACACCACACCACATTCCATCAACAGTCAGTCAAACCCAACAGAAGTTCATTCTTTTACAATCCATGAGTTAGGTCAAACTCCTCTCAACTTACATCAAGGTAACCTATTTAGCTCTTGCGGGCAGGGGACTGGGGATTACACCTTATTTCTGATCACTAAATGTGTGATGAAGAGCATCAGGAGAATTAGAAAAAAAAAAAAAAAAAAAGATTATAAAGTAATGATTTGGATTCAGAAGAACAAGAAGTTTGGAAACACTAACGAAAACAATCAAAATGATTACAGGTTTACTTGCTTATACTAAACTCTTGATGGGAACGTCAAGCAAACAGAGTGCTTGTTTCCAGCTACAAAAGGGGGTACATTGTTAAGATCAAAGCTTTTTTAAAAAGTTTTTTTTAAAGATGTTTTGCTAATATGAATGCATAAAAACAGCAAGAGAGAACAATAGTGAATACCATAATGGGTACACCAGGATTAACATTAATATTCAAAGTGGCTAGATTTTTTTTTTTTTGTAAGTTTTCTTGATTAAATGCAACAGAGGTCAATAAAATCACAATTTAAGGTTAGAGCAAATCAATTAATGACTAAACAGTTAACACTTTTTATAGGACTATTACTGATTATTAGTCTTTTTTTTTTAAATTTGCAAATGGGCACAGTACTTTTAAGGATGGAAGAAAAAGGACAACATGCATAATAACTACACACTTTTAAAATTTATGAACCATGCAGAAAGTTTAGCTGAGACAGTAGTACTAATGTTCTACATTTGATTCAAGAAACCACATTGTTCATTGTTCACTGATGTATGGACATTTCTGACGCAAAATGTATCTGAACGCATTGTGTTTAAATCTTTGAAAAAGGTCATTTGCATCTTCAGTGATTTTAAGTTGCTTCTTGACATGTTAATTATATAGCTAAAGTATGACATATATTTAGATCATCAGAACTTAAGTTGCAGTATTTACTCTACAGTTACTTAATTAACAAAATTCTGCACATTAACACAATATAACCACATAAACAGTGATGACTCATAAGAGAATTGTGGTTCTGAGTTTTTTTTTTCTTCTTCATATCTGTGAATTTAATTCTCAAAAAAAGCATTTACTGTGACAACACAAAATCAATTACAATGGCAAATATATGGTGCCAGGTATTGAAATTCTCAGCCTATAGTACTTAAACTGCCAAATGAAAGCATATTCTGCTTCATTATTTCAAAAACAGAAAATAAGAACCGTGTCATAAAACCAGTTTGAAATTCTTCTATAGATAATTTGTGTGGGAGCCAAACGCTCTTCATTCTCTTAAATTGGTAGCATTATGACTGCCACTGGTTTTCATCTTTTTACCCAAAATAAAAATGAAATAAAAGAAAGACATTATTCTTGTTTTAACTTGCCGACATCAAAAGAGGGATCCGAAATTCCAAAAGTCCTCATTTTTCGCTTACGGAAAGGAAACAATGTACTCAACTGTAGGCTTTCCTTCTTTCCAGATTTTCCTAACTCTCACCATTCAATCATCCTTCACCCTCTCTATAAAAAAATAGGTTTACTCTTCTTTTTTTAAGACAGAGGCACCCAGAGCTTCGTCTCTGTGGCAATCACTGTCTGCATTTAGTGCATTTAAATGAAGATTTGTATTGCACATTTTAGAGTCATTACTCAAGGCACTTTCAGCTTGGTTGGAAGCCTTGCCCTCTCCCTTGTTCCCATTCAGCTGGGAATCTGGTTTGCCTTCTACTCCGTTCTCGGCCAGTGAGCTGTCTGAAGACTGAGCAGAGGGCTTGGGTTCCTCTGGCTTGGGCTTCTTCCTGTCTTTAACCACCTCGTTTACTGAAGTAGCATATGCAGGCTTACTCTGTACAGACAGAAAAAGGAAAAATCACTCAGCACACACTCTTCAAATCTTATTCGTAAAACATATTGGGAGGTACATTCGTAAATAAAATTAATCTGAATGTCCAAAATACATTCACACAAGAAACCTCTTAGAACTCATTTCAGAAATTATGCTGTTGAGAGTTCGACACTTGCTCTCTTATACCTGTTGTTACTTCTGGGAACCAAGTGCAAATTCCACACAGAATTCGGCTGCTGCAAAGAGTTCACATCAAACTTATTTGAGGATCAGGTGCCTATTTGTGGAGAGTGCAGCGAGGCAGTCTTAGTTTTATTTGAAAAGAACCGTAATTGGCTAGAGGCTTGTATTTCAGTAAAGTTGTCCCGAGACTTCTCCAATAAAGGTTTGGATTAGAACTGCATACTGACAATCACCCTGAACCCTCACGGTTATGTCAAGGCCAGAATTCTGTCAGGGACCTGCAATACTTATAGTGAATGGATCCCATCGAGGTCTGAGAACGGAGTGTACTGTATATACACATTATATGTATGCAATACACATTCTAAAGACTACAGTTATATTAAGGGCAGGTCCCTCGTTGACCAACAGTGTTTATTCCTTTATTTATTATTAATAAACAATCCCTTACCTGGTATGTTCCCTGATTTTTGGAACCTCTGTTGTGGTATTTGGCTCCTCTGCCAAAGGTCCTAATAACAGGAGTTGAAATAACCCCTCTAGGGCGCCTATCGAGAGGTGGGAAATACAATTCAAATGTAATGCTTTTACAGAACATGACAAGAAAATAATAAGACTTGTTTCCAGGAGCCTACCCTCTATTCGGTCCCCCAACTGAAACGACCTGCAGAGGGAAGGGGCCTCTGCCTCGCCCACGTCTACTTCCTGCCCACTGGCCAACAACAGTGCCAGCTATCTCAAGTGTCCCTCCCTGGGAAGACATTGCCTGGATACCTGGACGTACAAGACCAATAAACAAAAAAAACAAAACAAAAATGTCAATTCACAGCACTGCAAGGAACAGAACTACTAATCTGATGCTAACAAGTCTAGTGCAGAAAATGAAACAACTGTATTCCCGATGTGTTACCAGTTAAGCATACAAGGAACAGCACATCCATTAGGCGTGAGGATACTCTGAAGTGCAATGCTAACATGCGGAGATGCTTACCAGCCAGTCCTCTTCCTCTGCCCTGGTGTGCTGGTTGCATTGGGGGCGGAGGGTACATATTAGCTGGGTAGAAAGGCATCCCATGTGGTGGAAAAGGGATTGGATGCACCAGGCGAGAGAAATGCAATCCTTCCAGGATACTCTGACGCATCTTATCTACTTTAGCAACCTGTTCGGCCTGGGCAATGAGAAAACAGGCACGTTAGTTTAAAATGGCATTGAAAGTACCACTTTATAACCATTTTTTATAACCAAGTGTTTCTGTCTGCAGACACAATAATTCTGGGCACTTTCTACCTCTAAATAGTCACTATTTACCATAGAATCCCAGGTGTAATATCTTTTTAGCACATATCTGATTTAAACCAATTTAATCAGGAACCGAGGGCAATCCCAAAGAACTGATACAACTAGATGGAAAACACAGCCTCGCTCACTGAAACAGTTATTAATACACACCATAAGGATACAAAACAAACAAAAAAAAACCACATGGTTATATTTAAAAGGTATTATTTTCTAGAAGCAGTGGAATGAGGAAACTAAGAAAACGTTACCTGACCATCACAGAGGTCAATTAAGGGAGCTTTCTCCCTGTTGGCTCTTATGAGTTTACTTTGGAGAAGTTTGCCATCAAAGTACATCCAGGGACAGCAGTGCTCCCATGGGATCGGCTGTCCACAGACATCATTGGCAAAGAGAGCCATATCTACACCGCTCATAAACAGAGCGGCCAGCTGCACACCTCGCAGATCAAGGCTGTCGATCTAGGCAAAGAGAGGCGGAACTTGCATCAGGACTTCACCGGATTGCAAAATATGCATCCACATGCTTTCAGAACATAAATGTTTTTATATATCTATATGCACACACATATCCATCTCTCTCTCTCTGTATATAGCTATATCTATACACACACACACACCTATCTCTCAGTGCCTAATACCACTGTAAAATCGCTTAAAAAAAGAATGTCTTTGCACAATCTGAACTTAAAGCACACGCAGATGTATTTAACAGAAGGGCTGGCAGATACATTTTTGGAAGTCCGGATTTAGGGTGCTTCTGTATGTATAATATTCCTTTATACACAGAAACGTACCTTCAGTTCCTGCAGCTGTTCAGGCTCGTAGAGTTTAGGAGAAAGGGCCTGGGCTAAGAAAGCATCGAGCTCGTGACGACGCAAAATTCTTACTCCTGGCCATTGTAGCATGAACCTAGAAAACAACAGGACAGAGTACACATTAGAAACTAATAAAAGCACCACACATGTGGCTTCTATAATTGAGGCAACATCTTCCCAGATATTAGTCCATTTCAACAAGAAGAAAGACCCTCGGGGGGTTTGGGGATACGATGACACCCCACAAAACCTCAGAAGTAAGCACACATTTTTTCCCCCAAAAAACTCACCGCAAGACGCAGCAAAGCACCATGAGGTGAGTGGGCACATTAGCTGGATTTAACATGGCTGGAGTATCAGATCTCATGCAGGCCAGGAAAGCCCTCATTCTCCTGTTTTTATCTTCCACTGCTTTCCCCAGCCACAGTTTCTTGAGGTTGGGGCAGGTCCACTCCCGGAAAGCTAGGGCCTCTACCAGTTCTGGGGTGTGGGGAGATTTGCCTTTGTATGCTGCCCATTCCTTTACTATCACTGGGGGATCTGGAGGATTAAGAACATTATACGTTATTGAAAATAACAATAACAAAAAAAAAAAAAACTAACGCCCAGCCTTTTATTGATTAAATTGTATTCTGACGAGGTTTCTGTATTTGCGTAGAGAACAGTATAATAAAGAGAGATCTCAAAAATCGCCAACAGACTTACACTCTGGGTGTCTGTTCCTTCTCATGGCAATCCTCTCAGCTTTCTTCCTGGCTTCAGCAAGGCTGAAGAGAACGCCATAAACGTACTGACGAATTGGACGGTAAAGCTGAGTGGCAGATGGCAAATCTTTATTCGATTCATCTTCAATGGTTACTGGTATCTTTATCTCACCCTGGAAAACAGAATATACATGACTAGATTTGCACTGCATTAGATAACAGATAAGCGTTTAAAAATCTCCAGAGTATACCACAAACATCTTGCAAGAGGCAGCGCCTTGAAAAGCATTGGACATATTCCTTTAACAAAAAAACTACACAAAAAGTGGTGTAAGGGCTGACGATTTTCCTGCCACTCTAAACGTTTCAGATTAGAAAATCAAGCCGTCTGAAGATGCAATTGCGTTTCCCTTACCTTGGTGAGAACGTGGTAGATATAGGGATACATGAGGCCCTTCTTGTGTCTGTGCTCAGCCACTCGCAGGACCTCAGGCGCGACTCCTGGCAGAGGGGGGGTGGTGATATCCATGTGGTTCCGGGTAGACATAGACAGAAGACACGGGATCTGGGAATTACCTCCGTGATTCCCACTGCCTTCGACTACCTGGCTTCCCGAGGATGCAACAGAAGAAGCTTCTGCCTATAAGACGACAAATCAATAAAATCAGGATGGAATTGGCTCTTAAAGCTACGATAAAGCCCTGCCGACCTCACCTACAAGTTTTCCATTTCAAAAGCCTTAACGCAGAACTGACTGATTTCTTTACCTATATATTAAGGAATTACCTTTGTTTGGTCGCCACAGTCTCCCCCCCCAGCAAGGTGTTCGACCTTCTGTTCACTTACATGGCTAGAAAAATAAGAAACAAACTAAGAGTTTAATTTGCTTTCAGACTCCTATATATTCTTGTTACAGTCTACAAAGGACTCTGGTGTTTTCAGAATGAATGCTCATGTGTTTTTTTTTTTAAATAACTAAATCTTCAAAATTAGCTTTCATTTGACCAACAATTCTATCAACTGCAAAAAAACCTCGCTCACATAGACATCTTCACTTGATGACCTGATATCCCATGCAGGTACCGTCACATTTCTGTAAATCGCAAGCGAAGCACGGAACTATAAACCTAAAAGACTTGTGAACTCACTTGGCAGTGGCTGCACTGTTGTCATCATTCTCGGAGGAGGAGGACGTGGAGGAGGTGTTAAAGTATGCAGGCTCCGTGTGGTTCGGGCTGGCCCCCTGGGCAGGGTTAATGGGAGAGGACCGTTCATAGAGAGGCGTGTGCTTTCCTTCATGAGGAATGTTGCTGAAGCTGTTCTGTTCCGCTAAACCTTTTCCGATGGCAGCGTCCATGTTGAGGGCTGGCTGGGTCAGGTTCGATGGGTACGCATTTTGTCCTGGGGGCGCACCTTGACCAGACAGCTCCTGGGCCAAAAGTAAAGAGCAAATCATATAAAAGCAGGGTTTTGGTTTTTCAGTGATTGTAGTTTTTTGGGGTTCAGTTTGGGTTTTTTTTGCCCTCGCACTCTGAAAACCTGTTATACGCCTTAAATACCGCAATATTGTGTTATCCACCTGAAACCATACTATATTCTTTATAAACTTTCATTCATTTCTATTGATGGCTGGGTTGCGGGTTTGGAATCCCCTCTCCTTTACTATACATCACTAGCCAGGTGTTGACCTCAAATGGGTAAGGGATTTATTACTTTATAATAAGTGCCCATAATTTATAATGGTGTGAGACTACTTGGATCATCACACACACACACACACACTAAAGTTGTTTCCTTTTGGCTAACAGGAATTCAAACTTACACCAGATTTAGCAGGAGGGGTCTGTGGAATGTTGAGAACATGAGGGACACATTGTGGAACAGCATCAAGCACTCCAAACTGATTTGGTCTAACTGTAGACATGCAAAAAGAGAGAGTGCAAGTATTAATGTTAAGTAAAGTAGACCATTTATAAAAAGTAAAGATAAAACCTTTAGTACAAACAACCCCCTTGTCAGTCAGTATCAAATAGGGATGCACCGAGTTTTTGAGATTCGGCATACCGAATCCATCTCAAAAGATTCGGCCGAATACCGAATCTACAAAAACAGTCAAGAAAAACTGAAGGAAACTGTTGAATGTTGAACTGTTGAAAAAACAGACTGGCAGCTACTAACAAGGGACGCGCACAGCCTATTGTTCTGAGCCTTTTACACAAACTTACACAACTTACCGCTAACCCCTTCCCCCCACAATAGAAACGTCAAAATACAGAACCGTTCACTTTACAAGAAAGGAGAGCTGCATCTTTGCCATAACCCACGATTTTCTCAACCTGCGTCACCTGATCTGAGAGCAGGGTTGCCAACAGGCTCCAGAATCTCGGGACACTAAGCTGAACTGCAACATATTGAGTAAAGTGAGTATGAATCGTGCAAACTGTCGCTAAATTAATTGAATTGTTTTACTTAGTTGTTACCAAAAGCACACACATGCCTGCAAGGATCGTTTCCATCAATCAGACCTATACAGCAGCTGATTGGCTTTCTGAGTCTCTGACTGGGCGGGACTGTGTGAAGCAAGAAATATTAAACAAATAGAAACTTTACCTGCAAAGTTATCTATAATAATGGTGTTGCACTATTTTGATAGATATTGTTTACTGTAAAAAGAAAAATTCAAACCCCGCGAACCCTGCTCAAAAAGTAGGTATTCGGGCCGAATCCTGGATTTGGTGCATCCCTAGTATCAAATAAGCATAACATTAGTGTTTTCAAGGTTTCTCAAACTTAAAACTATATATTTTTACTGAAGAACTTAATTGCTAAACAGCAAAAACACAACTAACATATATTGTACTCATCCGAATGGTGAAAAGCAACAAACTGAACTTTTAAAGAAAGCAAGCTTCACAGTGTACATTTCTGCAGTATGGATGGCTTTGTTTTATTCTAGTCAGCAACCCACAGGCCATTCTGCTCCTCAATGGTCTTTTCTAAAGCAGTCTGTTTGTATGCTGAGCACATAGCAGTCATTCCAAAGTGCGCTGCGGCTCTGGGTTAAATAAGAAAAATCTCACACATTAGTGTAGAGAAGGATCCTGTAATCTTCCCATCTATTTATCCCAAATAAAGCTCAGAAGTACTGAAAAAGTTTAAATAAAAACTGCAAATCTGCCTCCGACATTTGCTTTGCTTTGTTTAAACTTCACAAAAAAGACACCCGGGCATTCTTGCACTTACTGATACCATGGAAACTTGGTAAATGGTGGCGAGGCCAGAAGCAACAGATTTGTCAAGTATACAGAAAACTCCAAACTAAAGACAGAAAAAACATTTGCTCTTGGGTGAAAAATGAGCTGGTTTGGACTTCTCTGTTGCCATTACAGAGCAAATCCTTGAACACTCATTCATAAAATGTTTTGATAAGTACCTTTTAAAAGTAAACTTGCAAGTTATCCATGACTGTACTGAAAGAGTTACTGTATCTATTCCAGCTGGATGTAAATGCTAAGAATTCCATTTCATTTAAAACCCGAGTTCCTGCACTGCACTGCACTAAACCCCAACGATGAACACAAAACAACTTTCATAAATGCCCAGTTATTGGCAATGCTCCTTCAGTATGACAAGTTTAGGAATTGTGGTAAAGGTTACTTTACCTAAATAAGGAGGGTACTGTAGAGGTTTGCTGGCTGCTGAGTAGTACTCAACTGCCTTCTTGAATCGGACAACTTTGTCATCGGTTCTTGACTAAAAAAAAAAAAAGTATAAAGTTAAAAAAAGGTAGCAAAACATGGCTTTATTGCTCAAGAATAGCAATATAAAAACTGAACATCACAAACCAAAAACACAGTTAAAATTGACTCCTCATGTAATGGGGGTTAAACATTTTTTCTCCCTTTTTTTCTTTTTTAAAATATTACCGTCTCGAACAAAAATATGCCACGTTGCTAATACATGTGTCCTAGGTTTTGCAATTTGACTCTCCAAATCCCTAAAGTTATAGACTTTCAAAAGCTGACAGACACTGGGCAGAAGTGCTTTTGAGAACCTTACCTGTGAATGTTTGAAGATGTCTTTAGCAATGGCTTCCAAACCTGTGACATCCTGAATGTTGCGGACATAATCTGCTACAGCTTTAATCACCACGTCGCAGGGTGGAAGAACAAGCTGGTGAGCTCGTACCTGTTACACACAGACCGAACAAGAAAAAACATAAACACACACACACACACATATTCCAATGCGTTCCTTCTACATTAACCACTTAATAACAACATAAATGCTGCCGAAACTGTAGCTAAACTCACTCTTACATGCATAATTTGTGAGCTCAATGTACGACAATCCATTCTGGTGTACACACAAGCAGAAGTACATTCATTATACTGTAAATGCTGGAACATGTTAAATAGACACTGAATTTTTAAATTCAATACAGAACTGCATTATTCACATTATAGAAAAGAATGCAATATATCTGCAAATATATTTGGAAACAGGCAAGTGAACAGAGCACACAACAAGCAGACGGATTGACGACCTACATTTTTGCATAGTAATGTTTTCAAAGCTGCTGCACAAATATATCATTGTACAGGCATAAAGCTGCATACACTTACAAGACTTTTCAGTCTCCCGCTAAACAAACAATACAGGACTCAAATTACAAAAAATTAAAAATAAAAAAATTCCTGTCAGCCGTTTAGCAAGATCGAAAAGGTTATTAGAACACATGTTCTTAGCATCGACATTTGATTCAAATCAAGTCGTTTTTTTTGACAAACAAAATCAGACACACAAAAAATAGTTAAGAAATAGAGGGGGAGAGGCTGAACAAAAACAAAAGCACCCCCATCTACAACACTGGTGTTCTACACAGTGCAGACAGATAAAGGCTGACCATGTAGCCGGCCGTTCAGAGGGGCATCACAGGGTTTGGGTTCGATACCTTTAAAGAGGCTAGAGGATGTTCGGGACCTAGTAAACTCCAGTGAAAGGCAGCCAAATCTTCATCAGGTAGAATGTGATTACCTGGAAATACATGCGATTGTATTGTTGTTATTTCAGGTTATACCTCTCCAGAAAACTGAATTCCATGTGATCATTTCTACAGCAGATAAACTTCATGAATTAAATCCAGAATTACATACAGACCCTAAAATTATTACAAAAAAAAAAAAAAAGTGTTTGGCAATTGATGATGTCACAGCAAACAAGTAATTACGAAAGACTTGGTGGTCTTGTTACAAGCTAAAATCTGACTGGTTGACTCTGTCGCACCTGCAAACCAATCGGTGCAAGAGAACTACTGTACTTTGAACATGACAAAGCCTTTTCCAGCAACGGCATCTGGCAGCTCCTGTGCAGTGCGTGATTGCATTTGTATTAATGCAGCCCTGCATTTACTGCACAGGAGCCAGGTCCAAAGCAAGGTGTATCTGAAGAAGAATCCCTTCAATAATTGGCACTCCTCTCCAGACAATGTGATGAAAGCTCACAATGCATTATTTTTCTCTTATTTTCATTAGCTTCCCTTTCAACAGTAACAGGGCAATCATAATTTGACAGAATAGTAACTGACTTACAGTATGTTAACACACACACATTATATATACACACGCACACAAAAGATTTATAAAAAATATATATATATATATTGTTTCTGGACAGATATATTATGCTTTGAACAACTTTATTCATGAAACAACATGTAATCTTTATCTAAAAAGCTAAAAACAAACAATCCCAATAGATTCAAACCACCACCACTCACACACGAAACTATGAGTTGCACTTTAGTAAACCTAAACATACCACTTCCCTATTAATATGAATACTTAAACATTTATCTTAACTACCAATGCTAAAAAACAAAAAGAGCACCATCAAAAAGATTACCCGCCTGCAAAAGTGGGAAGTGCGTGTATATATCTGCAGCGAGCTCAGGAAAAAAAAAAAAGGTTTGTGTAGTTACTTTACCATGAAGATGGGAGTATCAATGGCAGTACGGAAACATTGTTTTACATGTGTCTGAGGATTTAACGACTTCAATAAACAGCTGACTCAAAACAGAGACATGGGAGATCAAAACTCTGCTCAAACATCACTGTGACCTAATTTTCCCTGGACACTAAGCTTTCATTAAAAAGACACTGTACTGTATAAAAACACACACACGGACAGGATGTCCTGGCCTATCAACTGTTCCCATTGTTCTTTTATTTGTTTGACAACTTTCATTTAAGAGGAACCAGAGCCTTTTGGTTTTTCATGCACTCTGGAAATAACAAATTAACTTACATCAATACCACAATATGTATTAAATGCAATATTTGTATATTCATTTTTGCCTGCAGTCTTTGCTGTTGTGGTCCCCGCTCCCAGCCCCGCCCATTTAGTAACATTATCAACTGAATTTAAGTCAAAGACCAGGTTTAAAACCTGCTAATCCAGGTGACATTTTGTGCCTTTACAATCCTAATGTATTAAACTTAATGCAGGAGTGGCATTTACATTTGTTTAATTTTTTTACTTTTCACTTTTTGTTTTTGTTTTTAAAGCTTTGCTACAGATTGCCAACACCTGAAAAATAAGCAAATGGAGGATTATTACTTTCATATGTTTTAACTTTCTTTTTCTGGGGCCAAAAAAAATAAATATGTGCCAAACTAGCAAAATGCGTCTACTTACCTAAAAGTGCAGCGAAGATTACAAAGCGATTTGGATTCAAGTCCAGCTGCTTGGCGACCTCGTGCATCAGGTACTGGCTGGTGGTCAGGCTCTTTCCGTTGCGGCTCAGTTTCAAGGCATGAGCACTGAAGTAGTAAGGGATGTTGCACAATGCATAATCCGAGTCGTAAGCGACCAAACCGTGGAATCCGTTCTCTCTGCACATGGAAATCACTTCTTGGTGGTGGTCCTCAATGCTCTGTGCAACCTGAGAGACGAGAGACAGAGCGATTTTGCTTGAATAAAACAGTGAAACGCATCAAAGTCCTCTTCTGACTAATGTGTGGATGGTTGAATATATTGACTTCAGTCATGAGAAAATAAAAAGAAACGTTGGAAACATTTTACTGAGCTTATGCTTTAGATACTGCAATACTTATCGGCATTTTAACACTGTTTCGTCATTCTTCAGTCGCAACTGCCAAACACTATGAAAAACTGGCAAAATTAGAATACAAAAATGCCAAAAGTTAATTCAATCTATTAAAAAAAAAAAAACCTTAGAAAGCGTGGAACAACTTTTATATAAAATATTCCAGTCACCAAGCAACACATCCTGCACTTAGGTCCAAAAAGCAATACCTGCATGTTAACCGCACTGCCTGTAAATGCAAACAAGTCTGTAGAAAAGTGCTCTCTGCAGCCTGTGCAAAACAAGCCAAAGTCATGAAAGGTTTATGTCGAGGATGGGATCAACCACTGTAGGGCTCCAATACTTGTAGCCATGGACGGGTGCAAGTGTGAGTGGTATGGGGGGTGCAGCTCAAATCACATTGTGGCTACTGTAGGTGTGCTTTAGTATACATCTGTCCACATATATATACATTTGAGACTTCTATTGCATAGCAGTGAGCCATCCAAGCATTTAGAGTGAGCTTAATTAGACAAGGCATGCACCTTTTGTACAGGTAACTTACAATTAAAGGTCACAGGAAAGCATGGAATGACTCAAACTGCTACACAATGGGAGACTTAAAATTACTCCCTGCAACACTGTACTCACTGCAGATCAAGAAATGTGTGCAAGAGAGGTATTGCTACTAGAAACCGCTGCTTCTTGTATAAAGTGTCGTCAACCTATGATACTGTAGATAGTTCACCTATAACTTTATAAACAAATAATGATTTGCTTACAAATGCAGTATTTTGGAAACTACAGATTTGCCTGGTGGCTAGCACCATAGTGAAAAAGAAGTTCCACCATCTACTTGGTGTTCCTATTGGTGGTTGAAAGGATGTGAAGGCTTTACAGGAAGCTGATTGGCTGGCTGTCTGCTTGTACTACATGTCACTCAGCTGTAGCAGTACAGCTGGCAGGACTTAAATGCCTGAAGGCCTAGACTGAATTTAAAGGTATTTTTTAGTAGCTATGCATAACTTAACAGTCTAAACGTGCAAATCTTAACTTCCTTAAATCGCTTGAGAACTGCTGTAAAATGGTGTGGCAATAAGCTTTATGGCTGAGGCATGATTTTTTTTGCGAGAGATTTCAGACTGATTAACTAAACTTGGTCATTGTTGATTAGTGATAGTGTCATTCATTTCCAGCATGTTAATTTGCCTAAAAAGGGTTATTGCATGCTTGTCATGAACCAAATTTTATAATGTAGCATGTTTTTTTTTGTTTTTGGAAGTGAAACATGAAAATATCTGTATACAACTAAAGTAAAAAATATCAAAAGCATTAATAAGTCTCAGCCATGACTTTGAGTAACTTATTTTAAACGGTTTGCATGAAACTACTTATTGAAACAGACCATATTATACTATGTATAGGCCATTTTGGATTTTAATTAAAAAAAATTAAGATCTGTTGCACAACTCAAATATGCCATTTATAAAAACCTGAAATATTTTGCTATGCATGTGGGAACAAAAGAAATATAGAAATTTGTCTGCTTTTTATTAACTGTGGCTTAGAAACAGAGCCATACTATTAGTCTGCACTACCTAAACACAAAGCACTCTTGCAATTTAGCAGTAGGGCACAAAGCTCAGTTCCTGATGAACACTGCGACTGTTGCAGTGAAACCATTAGACAAAAAAACATCCAAACGCATAGTATGCATTCAAATGTCCATTTTCACACACAACCTTATTCAAACAGATAGCATGAACAACAAGTTATTACAACATAAAAGACCTGCTAGAACTGTATTTTCACATACAGCACATCTGTTACAACGGCAGACAGATTGGCACAGAGATGTATTTGAGTCAGCTTGACATTCTGCTGCATAAAAACATTCTTAAACCAGTTTAGGTTATAAAACAAAAAAAAAGGTTTTGTCTGCCCCCGAGTAACCCCTTCAGCATAAGTGCCAGCCGAGTTAAATCCACCACTCATTTTAAACTTTCATTTACTTGATTTACAATCTCCAAGAGCTGCAAGTATAAAACTAGGCACAACTTTCTGCGTGTCAAGTGCAAAACACTGGTTGTAGGCGGTCCGATGGGACATTTCTGAGTATTTCAACCCCAAATATTTAAAGTCAAGCTGTCATCAATTTTAAAATCCTGGGACAACATGACAGTTGGCTGGCCCTTCTACCTTAGCAACCCATTTATTCTCAGCAAATCGCTTTGTCAATAATGGCATTTGGTCTTACATATTTACACTATTTTGCGGGAGCACAGGATGAATTGATCAAAACTGATGGCGAACGCAGGCGATGGCGTACAGGCCCCGCCCGGATTTATTAAAATCGATTAGCAGCTGAAAACATCTGACGGACAAATTTAGACTCACTTTTCCAGGTGATTCAACACCTTGCTTTACCGACGCTATTCGTTTCAGCCAATGCATACGTGTAACAGAGGAGGAGGAGGAGGATGATGATGATGGGAACATATTACTTCATCCAAAACTAATGTCCTCAAAGCTCCAGTTAAAGAACAGAAATGTTTTTTCTGGTTAATGCACTCACTGACAGTTGCTCCGTTTTCCTCCTGACCTTGGTATCCTTTCCACGAAAAAAAAATAAATAAATACAAATATTTGCATTCTGGATCTCATGCAAGGCCTTATGACGGATCTTATTTATTTTTTAGACCGTGCATTTCTTGCACTGCACACGAACCTTAATAAATAAATGTAATGGCTTACCCCGATGTGGAACCTGAGGAGTGCCAATCGGATGCAGTGGGCCATGCACACCGGAGGCAGGAACCAGACCTTGGGCGGCGGAGTGCCCTTGTTCTGGATGTGGCTGACAATCTGCTGTGCGGTCTGTCTCTCGTTCACCTGCCGTTTGACCCATTCGTGGAGGCGGCCCTTCTCCAGAGCGCCATTAAAGCACACAACCAGCTCGATGTTGCCGTTAAAGCAGGCCTTGGCAAGGGCTGCCAAGTAGCCGAGCATGTGGTTCCACTGCCCTCCGCTCACCCAATCTGTGTAGAAGCCGCCGTAGAGCCGGTGGAGACAGTTCTCGGCGTCCACCAGCAACCGTAGCGGACTCTGGGGCGGTCTCTGTCGGCCGCCCCCGACCAGGCTTCCCCGGGCCAGCTTCTGAAGCTCCACCGGCACCACGGCGCTTGGGCAGTGCTTTTCAATATATTCCTGGAAACCCTGGACTCCCATAATGGCTGCCACTAAAAAAATATATCTCTATCGATTACAACTGGAAAAAAAAAAAATTAAATTGGGAATTTCATGAAAAGTAATCCCCTTTTTTTTTAATTTTACGGTTGAATTCTTTTGCCGTTGCTCTGTTTTTTTTTGGGGGGGGGGTAATAAAAAAAAAAATCCGGTGAAAAATAAAGCGGGTTGTTACGGATGCATTAATTTATTTTTTTGGTGAGTTGTTTTTTTGGTTCATGGCTGCTGGCCGCCATGTGCTGTCTCACGGAGCCATGTCTCTGGATGTATCTGGACTGTGCAGAGAGAAAGAGAGACAGTGACGCAGGGCACGTACCGTACACAGGAAAGGAGGAGCCAGGATCGGGAGTCTGCTGTCAGCTACAGTGGAGAGCAAGGAACAAAAACCTACCGCAAACCGACTGTGCTACCTGGGCTGAACGAAACATTGTTACATAAATTAGGATTGTGCAATGTTCCACTTCTGAGGTCAGTTTAGTTTGTAGAATTTGTGGGCACTGGTACAAACACACCCTCACACCCAACACCCTCAGTATACCAGGTGTAGATACGGTTTTATTTGTAACAATATATATATTTTTTTTAATCTTTGAAAAAATGTCGATATTGACCGTTTTAAAATCAGTGAAATCGATTTAAGCAGTCATCCTATCGACTCGACTACCAATACCACATTTTATCATGTAACTGATTATCCAATAAGCCTTCAGCATCAAGGGTCTTCGGAAAATGACAGTGCCAGTTCTACGGTGCCCTGGAAGTACAGATTATAGTTAATTTTATAGTACGATTTGACCATCAAAATGAAGAAAAAAAAAATTGTAGAATTATATAGCATTTCCCTGTTACATAATTTTTTAATCATATTAACATTACGGTGATACACATCGAGAATATGCCTATACATTTATTTAATCTTGGTTTGCAAATATCAACGTGAATTAAAATATTCCACCCCATTATATATCATTCGAAAATGTATGATTAAAAAAAAAAAATCGACGTTCACACGCTTTCTATTAAAAGAATTCCACAGTGCCATCTTGTGGACATTAGTACAAAGAGCAGGAAAGTTATTCTTTTCATTAAAAAACACTGAATTGCAGTTTCCTTGTCATATTTATATAATAGGAATAGTATTTTATTTTCAATAAATTATTTCTTGCTAATAGTATCCTACAATAATAATAATAATAATACTTGTTTGTGTGTGTGTGTGTGTGTATGTATGTATGTATGTATGTATGTATATATATATATATATATATATATATTAAAATATGTATATATGACAAAATACTGGGATGCAGTGCAACGGGGTCGATCTTATTCTTTAATGGAATTATCACAAGGTCGATCTTATTCTTTTCCCCATGGGTACTGAATCCCACATAGGCCCCCTTGTGCTCATTTGTTACCTAAAAAGCAACACTTTATTGACTTATTTAAAACTAGGATCTTAAAAGCACCCGTTTCATATGGATACTTGAAGAGAAGTTTTATTAAACTTTTCACTAGATCAGGATCATCCTGTTTTCATGTGTTCTTGGTACAGAGCAGATTCATCCTTCCACAAGATGGGTAAAATCTTTAATATACAAAAACTGTACCTTCTGGATTCTATTATTATTATTTATTTCTTAGCAGACGCCCTTATCCAGGGCGACTTACATTCGTAAGCAAATACATTTCAAGTGTATTCTAACAAGTGTTTTCAGGAGTTTACAGTACTTGCTTGTAGCATTATTATCCCAGGACCAAATCACCACTTGCAAAAATGGAGTTTGCTGAAATTCGTGGCAACGATGCAACTTCATTCAACTCTCCCCACCCCCCACCATCCCCAAATAAATAATAAAAATAAAAATCTTAAATGTTTCAAATCTATTCAGATCTTTGTGTATATTTACTACAGTAGTTTTGGATTAAGACCAGAGGAAAAAGGGAAGACAGAATACATTGTTGATTTGTATGGAGTACAAAATATGCTCCCTGACCAAATGTCATATTCAGTCACCATTTACATAAGTCATTGGTTTTCTTTTGTTATTTTTTCTCCTTTTGTCCAACTTTCTTATACAACTTCATACTTAAACATTTTTAAAATATTTTGATAGGAATAGAAAAACAGTCCATATGTTTTCAAGCACAAAATAGGTTTATTTCTTTCTTTAAACATGTACAATATTTGTGATCGAGTGCCAACGACTATGTCAGTCAACATAAGTGGACCTTACAACAGGCAAAAGTAATTTAGACATCAAGTTTTAGTGCAAGCATCAATGATTTTCAAAAATAGTTCCCCGTGTTTGCTCATGAAGCATACAGACATGACTATAAACAAATAAATGCAAGTGTCAAGTAACATATAACAAATCTCTTACTACAGTAAGTATTTGCCAAAGGCAGAAGAATCTGCATAATATTCTATAAAAATCCAATTCTAACTGAATTGATGGAATATATATTGAAGGGTAAGAACAAAACAAAGTAACTGAAGACTAAGATCAGTTAGAAGTACAGTAGAACTATACAATTCACAGCTTGGCAGCACAAAGCATCTCTGCAATTCAGCACGTGGTACAAAATGTGACTGCATGAAAGAATACAAAGGAATTAAGATTTGACTTTGTACAGTGTTATTTTTAAACCTGTGCCAATGTTTTGCCATTTATTTTGGTCAAAAACATAAAATACAGGAACAAACTATCAGTTTTACAGGTATAGTTTAGTTATTATCTTGTGCCATTTAGTTTATTGAGAAGTTAAACGGTGTGCCAGGATTTATGAAGCAGGCTGCTTTTTCAACTAGAGATCTTGCAAATCATTCATGAGTGATTAGCTGTTAACATTCTTGATCTGCTAATCTGAAAAAAAGTAACTTCTCTTTGCATTAAAAAGCTCTAACTCCGAAAGAGAAGACAAAGATCTCGCATTGTTTTATTAAACAGTACCTGCAAAGGAAATGTCAAAGAAAAATAAATCAAAATAGTGCCCACCATGGTTTATTGGTAAAAGTCCTAGAAAATATTAGCACAGTTCACATCTGCTTTAATGTAGCGAGAACACTGTTTCACATTAGGAACTTACAGGAACAGTTTTCAAGAATACCATAACTTTGAAGGAACAGTATATGCATTTTTGTTCAATATACATTAAAATGATCCCCTTCTGACTTTCGTGTATTTAAATCATGCAACGGTGTTATCAGTTCACAGCCAGACAACTATGTGATGTTATCGGTCTTATAGTGAAGTACTAAACTAAATGGATAGCAGGGTTAAGTTGTATACTTCCATGTAGGCAAAATATAACTAAAATGAACTAATAATATTTTCTGTTTAAACACTGGTTATTGCACAGCCCCAAACAAACAAAAAGCACTGTGCCCACTGCTGTAAATGCATTTGCTTCATTAAAAGTGTTAAATGTGCAAACTTTCTGGAGAATTGTGAAGACCAATTCCAATGTGCAAAAAACCCTTTGCAATCTTCTACACATCAATATATTTCAACAAAAACACAAAGAATACAGCTTCCAGCTCCCTCTGTGTTAAAAAGCACTGCGGTGTATCGGTGAAGCTCTGGTCTGGTGTGTCTTTAATCCCCTAAACTAAGCATTCTTTTAATTATTTTCCTTTTATGACTTTTATTCAAGTGAATCAGAAATTGTACTGGTGTGATTAAGTAAATACAAAAACTTTTTTTTGGCAAGTGAGAACCTACATTCAGAACAATTTGTTTTGGGTCAAGAAAAAAAACAAACTGCATTTTTAGTGTAGCCGATTAAAGAACCCCCCCCCCCTGCAAATCAACAGATTTATTCAAAATAAATACATTTACAGTGGCGACTGAGCAGTGCTGGGTAGGTATTTTAGATTTCCTGTAATTAATAAAAATAAAAATGAAAATAAATTGAAAAGGAAATATATACACACAAGCCAAAATAAAATAAATATCTTTCAAACATTTACACCTCTTTCCAGCAGAAACTGAAAAGCATTATTCAAGGCACTATACTCCTGCAGGGTACATAACCTTTTAAATACATGTTCAAGTTCTTTGAAAACCTTGCTTTAGGTTACTAGTGTTTTAACTTACAAGCGTATAACATAATAAAGTGTCTTAATAATACTTAAGCTATAAATTGTCCCACACAAATTAACCTTAACTTTGTGAAATTGTTTCACAGTGATTGCATGATGCAATGTATGGCTATGTGCTCAATCAGCCTTACATTAGTTGCCAGCAGAACCATATCCAACAGCACAAGTGTTCCCTATAAGCTAATACACACCAGAGTAAAGCTTTATAAACACTGGACCAGCATACACACATTAAGCTAAGTAGTCCTCATATTGGGGCCTGGCGGGTTCACAATGGGTTTCTGTAGTGGCACAGGATAAACCTGCAAGCCTGCATTCCCAAGGGATGGAAATCTGGGCACATCTGGTGCCCCGAACACACCGGCTTGTGCCACTGGACCCGTTATGACTGGCCACTGTACTCCATACACAGACCCTAGAATGGGTCCTCCGAACTGGCAGGCAGGCATTCTATAAGGAGGCATCATCCCAGGCACGTGGCTGCCAGTCATGGCTGGTGAAATCCCTGGTGCCAGAGCAGCAGTCATTGGGCATGACAGAGGAATCTGGTACTTCTTCATTGTTCCAGGTGCACTAGTACATTTCATCTTTAAGGAAAAGAAAAAAATAGGTCATGTTTGGGGGTTTTTTGTTTTAGAAAAATGCTGCAAATAAACAAAAAGAACAGTTTCCAATGGGACACACTAAAGAGCAACACACGTTGCTCAAACATACAACAGTGCCACAAAATTACTTCATTTTTTTTGCAAACACTTCAGAATGTTTGAAACGCTGCATTATACTTACAGCAGTTCCTTGTTGAACAGGATTAAGATTATACAGTGCACTGTACTATAATATGCAGTTTGTCCCTCAACTTCCCACTTTGAAATAAATTGCTTATTTAAAATTGAGCCAAGATTATGCTGCTCTTACTCTATAAAATGTTGATTCCCACTAAATAAATAAATAAATAAATAAATTTTAAAAAAATAAAAGCACTGCCAATTTCCTCTCACCTCGCTCACAGCTGGCTTTGGTTTGTGCTCCATATCTTGCCATTGTCTCTTTTGCTTTATCTGGTTTAAAGAAGGTTTTATATGTGTGGCTCCAACGGTTTCTTTGGTCCAGTCGTCCACTAGTTTGTGCAGATCATCTGTAAAGGTGCCTTTCTTGTTGTTGCTGTTGTTGGCTTGAGCCTGCGCCAGTCCCTGCAGCTGTTGTGTCATGGGCTGCTGGCTCTGTACCGGCACTGTCGAACTACTATTATTTGAGGACCCTAAAAGAAAGAGATATCTTAAAACGGTACACTTTGAAAATACTGTTTAACCATTTTGCTGCTTGGTTTGTAACATCATTGACAATATTAACAATAAAAGGCGTATTCTAATGACTAGCACATTGGATATAGCAATGCAGTGAAATCGCCAAATATATAGAACCAGGCAGACATTAGCTGCAAAACAGAGCACCGATGATGCAGTACATTTGTATCACAAGAATGGTTTTGCGGGATTAAGTGCAAAACTCGAAGGTAAGAAACAAAGTCAAGCAGATAAACATTTCAGATGCAAGTTTATACCTTGCATTTTACTAAGGTAACATTTTAAATGGATATATTCCTTTATAATAAATAAATAATAATAAAATGTGGCACAGATTAAAATATTTTTTCTTCAAGCCTCAAAAGAAGCACTTGTATTCTTGTAGCAAATAATCAATTTCCAGTGTTTTTACTGACCCTACAGAAAATCCCTAACCCTAATGACCCTGTGCTGTGAGTGACAGACTTGGAAACTTTCGAACTTCTGAAGGCTGTGCACAAACCAAGTGAGATTTGAACAGCCAAGATCAAGAGAAGTGACTCTGCAATGTCAAGGGACAGTTCTTGGGAAGACGACGAAGTTACAACAAAGCTGTTCTGTAAAAAAATGTCTTTCATTTTAAATTGCACCAATTCAAAAGGTTTTACAATTAATAGATGAATAATTAAAAAGCAGTCACATGTGTCACCATTTGAAATATTAAATCAAATCAAATAACAGTAATTATGTGCAATAGATTTGCAGGATATTAGCTTTAGTAAGCATGAGTAAAACCAGCAGCAAAAGCGGTTATAAACAACATATCCCATATAAAATGACTAACAAATAGAAATCAAAATTGATGTACTATTTAATACTGATACAATAACCAAAACAAGTTACATTCACACACACACAGTAATTTAAAAAGCAACACTGTCATGCATTAACAAAACAAATGTATATTAACGAATAAAATGAAAACCTGCTCTTTGTACATTTCACAGCAGCTGCTGGAATTACCATCATGAATCTGGCACCAAAAAACATAAAACATGGAATACTCATGCCATGAGGAAGAGACCAAGAAAGAAAATTGGATAGTTACTGCGCTCTTTGCCTAGACAAAGTCGTTTCAGGGTAGACCCTACAAGGCAAAACAATACAAGACAAACACAGTTAGACCTTAACAGACTGAACACAATAGGTTGGGTGGACAAGGTGTTTCAAAGCAATACGAAGCCACCATTAAGATAAAATAAAAAAGGAAAAAAGGGAAAGGGGAATTTTAGTCAAAGGTTTAGATGGGAAACGCTGGACCCGCTACATGTGCAGTCAATCCGAAACTAAAACTTTTGACAGATATTGGAATCATCCTAGAACAGAAAGAGAAGTATGTGGCCTTTGTATGGGATATGAAGAAACTTTGTGGATTGCACTGTACAATCATTTTAAATGTCTAAAAACGAAAATTCATGAGTGTGAACAGATTTAAAATTATCAAAATGATCAGATTTACTTCCATTTATAAAAAAACACAGCCTCAAACATGAATTCTATTTTAAAATCAATGTTAAAATTATGAATACTTCAACAAAAGGTACTGTACCTTAATATATCTTTATACGTTTCAAAATAAGTGGGTTTGTAAAAATCACCACTAATTTCACTGACGGATTGTTGAAAGAAAAAACAAATACACCTATTCGAACTCTTAGCTGGTTTATGTTTTTGAATGCAAGATGTAGAATACTTTGCTTATTTGGGAGGTCACACAACAAAACAGCAAAAAGAAACTTGGGTTATATTGCTCCAGCCAGAACATTTTTTGTATAACAGAAATAATTGTCTGTTTCATATGAAGGGGGAGAGGATTCCTTAAAGATCATATTAAAAAGGAAAACCTATTAAGAATATATATATATATTAAAAAGGGGTGGGGGTAGGGGGTGTATATAAACACACTTACTCCAGCTATCAAAAACAAAAAATAACAAAAACAACAAAAAACTAGCTGGAGCACTTCTGTATCAACGTCATCATGCAAGTTAAGCAATAAATTAAACAGAAGAATATTTTAATACAGCCCTTTTAAACAGACGCAATGCCCATCAGTGACCTCCTAGTACTGTATCAGCTTGTTACATGCATGTCTTCATTGTCCAAACATGTGTGAAAGAGACCATTCTTCAAGTGAAGGCCAGGATTCTGCCCTTTTTTTGACACAGGCTGCAGACTTGTATATTTGCCACATTGTAACTTAGATAACTCCACAAATTCATCACCAATGCCCATGTTTACAGAAGATGAGCTCTTCCACATATGCTTTTGGTATCCAGCTGCGAGCCAAAAGCAGTGCACGAAAGCATTTGTATGGAAAAAACAAAAGAATACATGAGCTATAAAAAAATAAATAAAAAGGGTTAAATCAAAAAAGATGGCTGTGAAAAAAGAAACACAGGCGACCTGCCCAAATACAAAACTGGAATGAACAAAAGAAGTAAAAGGAATGAAATGGGGCAAAGTACAAAAGAACAAATACAAACAGATGGACAAAGACACAGGTCCACTGAGGAATCTGGTACGAGGTTTGCTACTAGATTTATAGGTCACTCTCTCAGGTGTTTGGTGGTAAACCGTCCAGCCTGCAAATGAATATAGAGGGAAGAAAAAACAAAAACACACTTGTAAAAGGAAATACAGTTCTGATCAGAGACCCTACACCAATATCAGGCAGTTAACCCGCAGAATTAAGTTAACACAGCCAAGAAAATGTTAGTCAGATGTCTGATTGCGTGCAAGAAGACGCAATGAAAGCATAAGAGCACAGTGTAATCGTCAGTAAAAGAGAGTAGCTCTTTTATAAACTTCAAATGATGCCGTTCCCACCTTGCTACTTCAAAACCCTGTACACACTAAACCATTTAAAAATACAATATTTTCACGGAAAACAAAAAGCATTACAGAATAAAGCTTCTGCAGTACGTTTTGTGGTTTGGGGTATTTGTTCAAAGAAGATTATTTTAAAACTACATTAACTTTTACAGTTTGAACAACATCTTGAAATCGTATTGCAAATCTAAAACTCTTAACTGAATACCTAAAGCACTGACTTATTTCAGAAGCCATTCAGTTTACAAAAGGTATTTCAGGGCCTATTTTTTTGTGTGCATGAAAAATATTAAATTGCACCCTAAAATTTCACTTGAGGAAGACGGCTTCAGGATCAGCCTTAGCAAAGGATACTTTCATTTCCTCATTTATACAGCCTTATATAGAAAAATAATTACATACAATGTTGGTATCCCTAAACAAGTAAAATTTTGGTGACCACAGGTTTAAAAACCCATAAACAAAGGACTGTGTATTTACCCTCAAAACGAATAGCTTGCGTAAATCAGTTTAAACATCGTTAAGATGGTTCTAAGAGGCTTATAAAGATGCTGTCTACATGCTTACCTCATCCAGAATTCTGAAACACCGCACTAGAATGAGACACAGTTTATTACTTGCAATGCTCAGAGATAATCACCTTGACTGAGCCCGCTGTGTGCTCCGCTCCCATCGCTGATGAAGCCGGAATAGATGCCGTCAGAGGAAAGAGACCCTTTGACTGAGCAGGGCTGCTGTGTCTGAACAGGCTCTGTAGTTGGAATGACAGTAGCGGAGGAAGGCAGTGTACTTGCAGTGGTTAAAGGAGTACTGTCAGTCAGACAGGAATCTGTGGCTGAGGCAGCAGTGGAATTCACAGGTGGCTCACCTTTAGAAGATAAACACATACAGTATGTGGATTATTGCCAACAGTATAATTCTAAGCTTAAAACACAGATTGTTGCTTATATTTATCTTAACCATTCTTTAAGCCTGGAATATTTTAGGGCTGCACATGTAGTCATTAGGTTAATAACCAGGCAGGCAAAATGTGTGCTTGTTTTATATATATATATATATATATATATATATATATATATATATATATATATAGAAAAAAAGAAAGAAATGCACAAAAGAAAGAAATGCACCTACTCTCATTGGTATTAGTGGTAACATTTTTAAGTTGCTGAACCAGCGGATTGAGCAGCTTCCCAGCCTTGAGCTTGCACTTGCTGGCTCTGCGCCTGCGGCCAGTTGGCGGCGCTGCATGTAGGAATCCCACAGTTGGGGGGAGAGGTTTGCCAAGTTTCTTGAAAAGCAACTCAATCTCACCCCTCTGGTGGGACTGCAGTTCAGAGATCTCCTTCATGTGTCTGGGGTAGAAAATAAATATATAAAATAACACCACAAATATATCTCTCTTCACAAAACTGTACAGGTAAATAACCTTTGTCTTTTAATTACTTTTTTTTTTTTTTTGTAAACCTGGCCAAAATGTGTGTGAGCAGATTTTTATTTTTTATTTTTTTTTTTTACAGCAATTAACTACATTAGAATCTGCTTGCAATAAAAACCTGGACTGGACAGGATCTCGAGGGCCAGAGCTGAGCACCACTGGACCAGGGTGTGTGAACTATATGAATCAGCTGCAGAGTCACTTACAACAATGTCTCACCCAAAAGACAAGGAGCACAAGGAGGTTAAGTGACTTGCTCAGGGTCACAGAGAGTGAGCCGGGATCTGAACCGGGGACCTCCTGGTTACATGCCCTTTTCTTTATCCACCAGACCACGTAGCCTCCTTCATATCATAATTCGGCCACCGTACAGGGGCAGCTATTGAGCTCCAATGGACAAGGCCATGGGCCAAATTATATTACGTTTCATTATGGGCTTGGTCATTTGTCAAAATGCAATAAAGAATTGTTCATTTAAAATACTGTGGATGTCTCCTTTCTGAAACAGTGAAGAAAGACATTTTCGAGATAAGCTAGCAAAGCAAGCCATTTAGCATCTGCAAGCTTTTTGGGTTTTTGTTTTTTTAATGCTGATCGGGTCCTTGTTGTCAGCACCTCTTTAAAAAAAATAAAATAAATAAACAAAATAAAATAATAATAAATCAGAGGCTGGACTTAATGCGACAGAAGTGTATTCTGCTGATTGGCTGACATGCAAGTTGGTTGCTAGGTAACCACTCAATGTTCAGAAAAAGGCAGATGGAGCGAAGGAGTCATTGGGAGTAAAATTTGGACTGCCAATAACAAATGAACATACCTGTTTCTTAAACTAAAATAGTTTAAATTGCGCAGGTATTCGTGACCCCATTAAAAGGCAGTCGTAACCCACAGTTTGAGAACCGCTGCCTTAACTGAAAACAATTTTCAGTATTTAAAAAAAAAAAAAAAAAACGATAACACCCTCCAATTTTTTTAAAAAAAAAGTAATAATTTAATTACTCAAATAGCTAAAAATAAGCACAGAAAAAATGTAATAAAAACAGAAGCCCTAATTTTACATATATATATAAATAATGAGGAGAGAACAAACAACATGTATTACATACTTTTCTCTGAGCCTCTGCAACTCTTTTTTCATATCTGCATCTTCAAATTCAGAATCATTGTCACTGCTGATGTAGGAGGACTGAGAATGGAAGGAGGTAATACTTATTGTTGGAACGTTTGCACCCTGTTCATTCAGAGAGTCAGGGCTCTGCACGCTGGTGTGTTTTCCAGATCTTCTTAAGAAAGCAACAGCTTTTTTCATCAGATCATTGCTGGTGTGATCGCCTGTGCCAGAACACGGGATGGTGGCAGAAGCAGCAGATTTGGGTTTGTTAACCTCATCCCCAGAATCCGTAGAATGACTGTGGACAGCGACATCAACAGGAACAGATGTTTGAGCACGGGGAACAGGCTTCATTTTGGGACTGGAGGGAGGTTCATCCATGTAGAAGTCAGGAGGTGCTGAATATCTGTTATTGTTAGGTGTCTTGAAAGTTACTTCATCCTTTGTGCGAACGACAGAGAACCTGCCAATAGTTGTGATTGGAGAGCCCTCTGCTGGCGCACCAAGGTTATTGTAGTCAGGCTCAGTTGTCTTGCTCTCTCGAAAGTCTAAACCATGCACCCCATTCACCAGAGGGGTCTGTGCCGGACTGTTTGTGCATTTGGTGCTTGGACAGATACTCTTCTTGCTTCGGTCGAGCCTCCTTATGATGATATCTGGAGGGGTAGGAATAATCTGAAAACAAAAAAAAGGCAAAAAGATGTCAATTGTTTGAGAGTGTAAAAATGTTCTAAAAATAACGTATCAAATAAAATTATTAATTTTAGAAATGCAGGTCCATACAAAAAGCAGCATTTTGAAATATGAACTCATTAATATGAGAATATATCTTTTTTTAAATCTACCTGAAACCTGCTCTTTGCTGTGCTGGTTGGTGTACTAGCAGCAAAGTTCAGAAGAAACTCTCCTCTACTTGTACTGTCAAATGACCCTGAAAGGGAAAAAAAAAAAAAAGGATATGTTTCTGAAAAAGGTCAAAAACCCGGCCACATTCCCGGCCACCTCTCAGAAATCCTAAAAAAGAGAACATTTACCTTAAAATGAATAGAATTAAATTAGAACTGGACAAGCAACATCAAATGGATATTTATGGAATAGGTAGTTTCATTTGGGGTATTTTGCTGAGCTTGCAGAGTAACCTGGCAGCCAATAGCAGTCCTAGCTTTCACTAGGAATCACAGCTTTGAGGAGTAAAATAACATTAAAACAAAAATACGCAAAACTATCCATTAGAAGCCTTAACCTAGAAATTGTTGACCAAGTGTAAAAACATACCAACTGTCGAAATTACATTGATGAACCACCAGCTAGACTGCAAATACACAAGATATACACAAGTATGTCTGTTTGGCTCAGGACAGCAATACTTTACCTGTTTGTAAAACCTCAAATTAATACAAATATTTTTGTTGCCAAGGAAATTAATTTAATTGTATTTTTGGATCTTTGTAAATCAATGTACATTTTTTAAATCCCCCCCCATGAGTGAAGTAAAGCCTACCTTTTTTCCAGGGTGTGTCAGTTTCATTACCACAGCTCAAGCTGTCATTTCTTTCTGGAATTTGAGGCTGGGAGAGAAAAAATAAAATAAATAAAAAAAGTTACCATTTTCCACTAATGAATACATTTGCAAATGTCTTTCACCCGAGCCTGCAAAAGGCTAACTTTGCTTCTGTGAATGTGACACGGAGATACTAAAAGACCTTGCCTCAAACATACTGGCAAATGCACTACCAAATTTAATTGCCATACTGGCCATGGAAGCGTAGCCCCACCATCCCTATATAGTCCGTTCAAGAGTGCTTTAGTCAAGGCAAGCTCAGGTTAATACTATAACCCCAACCACTGAGCATGAAAAAATAGCATCTGTGCAATGTATGTGACCTGCCATTTAACAGTACCAATATAGAACACAGACACCTTGAAGGGAAATGTATTGATCTGTCTACCCAGATGCAACTACTGTGGATCCCTAGATAACCTTACGGGATAGCAGAGTGGTTTAATTTGCCTTTATACTTTGGTATTTGTTTTGGAACCTACAGTAAGACTACATGCCAAACAATATTAGGAGGTCCAAAGGTTACACTATTTCACAATTCAGATTTAGCATCACAAGGCTAATTGAGCGCTGCACTGCTTTCTAGGCTATTCTGTGACTTTACAGAATAGGAGGGTCTTTTCTCAAGTAATTTCGAAAAACAGCATACACATCACAATATAAACAAAACAAACTATATAATAAATCAATTTAATTTATAGAGTGCCTTTCACGGCCAAAAAACAGAACTTGCCATCTGTTCACGAAATGCAGATCGTGGCGACACATAGTTACAAGTCACTGTACTGGCAGGCGCTGTCTGGATGACACCCTTCACAGGTAGTTCTGATGTACACAGAGGATGATGCAACGCTTCATCAGGAAACGACATCTGATTGCCAGCTGTGTCAGGGATTCCTGATGGCATATTTTCAATTTCAGCTAGCATACTTTCAGTAATAGGAGGAGAGTGAATATATTCAGCACCAGAACCACCAGGGGTTTCAGATGTACCTGCTGAGCACGTAGGAACATACTCTTGATATAGCAAAGTGCGTAGTTTTTCATCCAATGTCTTGATTGTGTTGTCCACAAACTCCACCCTTGGCGGGCCTTCCCCATCAGACTCCACCAGAGAAGTCTGCGGAGTGCTAGACAGCCCAGAAGCGGATGCTTGCTGTTGCAGATACTGTTGAGGAGCTTGAGCTGGGCTTTGAGGCTGAGAAGATGCCGTTGTTCCAGTAGCTCCAACGGTTTCGTGCATCTGGGCTGCAAAAGGCTGCTGCAATACCACAGACTGCTGAGCTGATTCAGCCACGCAAGCCGGTGGGTGGTCTAAAATTTTGTCCAAGACAGGGAAAGGTGGGGACATGGCCCTATAAGCAGAAGTAATTTCCAAAGAAGGTGGCACGATGGGGCAGCAGGGGAGATCGGCAACAGAAGCAGCACAAGCAATTTCAGCAACTTGCTGCACAGCCTGCAAGGGCGAGAGTGAACTAAAAAGCTCCTCAATTGGAACTGAGCTCAGAATTTCATTCAGAGGTCCATTGGTCATTACAGGTTGAGTCTGTTGGATTTCTGGCTCTCCTGTACTCCCACACGGATCCTTAACTTGGGCACCAGTCGCTGATGGCAAAGCAGCAGATTGAACAATTGATTGAGCTGATAAAGTTGTTGAGGGGGCGACAACAGCAGGGCCTGTAGCCAAAGGAGGGGGTGTGCTGCAATGGCCATCTGAGACATCAAAGTGAGTCTGAGCTACTGTAGCAGACAAGTGCACTGCCTGAGTACTGATCTGTTTTTCTGGCTCTGAAAATACAATTTTAATAAATAAAAAGGAGAACAGTATAATTATGGAACTCTGTTAAAGTACAGAACATTTAAAAGCCTTAGGAAATTCATCAGACCATCTTTCTTTATTAGAAATGAACATATGCATCTCACTGAAGCAGACTATAAGCTTGGCAGTGCATGGTTACATAACCATGCTTTTCTCTGTCCTATACAGAACGCAAAAGTATAGCCTCAGATTGTTCCTCTTGGCAAAACGTCAACATGTAAAGTTTATTTCTGTATCTACTTTGTTGTAGCCAAAAAAACAAACACAAAAACATTTTGCAATTTAAAAAAAAAAAAAAAAAAAAAACTAAAAATGTATATATTTTGATCTGAAGCCAACGATTAAACCCTTTGCAATTTCATTTTAGGCTAGTACTTTAATTACAATGCGTTCGCTTTTTTTATTGCAGCAATGTACCTTGAGCAGTTGCAGGGTGTGCTGTTGAAGCAGATGAAGTGCTCTTCTTTACCTCAGGTGTGGGTGTTTCATCCACTGGGCATATAATAAACCATCGTTTGCCAGTATGAAGCACTGTCAATAGGAATAACATAAAATCACCACCTTAAGAGAACAATTTTTTTTTAAAAAAAATTTTAAAATGCAATTTTCAACCTATTTCCCTCTACTTGGTTATTTTTTCTCTGGTTCTATAGTTGCAAGCAAGGCAACTAGTGTTAACCCTTACCATTCTGCTGATAAACAGGCTGGCTGCCCCGCGACTGCTGATCTGTTGAAACCTTAAAATAAAAAAAATATATATACAAAATCTCCTTTTAAAATGTAAGTATTTTATATCTCAAGAATGGGTTGGGACTACTAAACTGTTCATTTAAAATATAAGAACGTTTTGAGACACACATTGCTATGGACCTTTGCTGCTGTTGCACAGAGCTGTTTAATATTTTGTAGTACAATGGTACAGACTGCAATATACAAGAGTAGTTAAAGCTCCATCAGCTCTTTCACGGTTTCAAGTAATAATGATTTCAGATCACACAAGACTCCCAGGCTATATTGGCGAGGGCTATAACTTAGTTCCTGGCAGCAGTATACTTGTCCAAGCTAGGCTGTACAGGGAGAACCTCGCTGATTTAATAGGGCTCTGCCACCAGACACACACCACAAGGGAGCACTCAGCATACTAACAGAAGCACTGATGGGAATGGAAGAAATAATAAGAAAAACTGAAAAATGACATCCTTTAAAAAGGCATGCTATTTTTGGAACAACCTGAATTATGCCCACGGAAATCCAAATAAAACACTGATTTTTAGACACACGTTCTCTGGAATTTAGCAACAATGTTTTCTTTTGTAAAATATGTCCTCACCTCTCCCATTTCTAACACAACGGTATGTCCTTGTTGTGGACTTGTTCCTTGATCAGAACTTCTTTCTCCTTCTGTATCCTCACTCAGCATATCCTCAGCTTTATCAATGATATCTTTCAGTTGCTCAATAAATGTCTCTTTTTCAGTCTGCAAGATGAAGTCATTCTCAACCTACAAAAAAGGGGAAAAAACCCAGAAAGCACTTGATACACAGCATTTCCCCTTGTACACCAAATAGACAGGCAGGGATATGTAAAAGTTCAATAGGGAAAGGAAAGAAAACCTGATTGATTGTGATGACTACATAGTTAGGTAGTTACATTATTTATTTTAGTTGACACACTACTGCCTATATTGTGGCTTACAAAACAGCATCTTAGTAGCCAATTATTTTTGGCATAATCTTAAACAACTCCTTTCTACATAAGGCAGTTTTAAAAAAAAAAATTAAAAAAAAGTGGGTCTTTTAAAAACACAATGTTGACCCGGAATGTACATTTAAACAAAACCTCATTCAGTAGCTGATCAGTTCTGAATGATTTGTGATCATTTAAGAAAATCTGATTCAAAGTTAGAAGCCCTCAAGAATCTCCAACATATTTACCTTTAAACTATACTTTGTCATTACAGCAAAACTTACCATGTAAATTGCTATTTCTTCAGGAGCATCCCCATCTAAATCAAACTTGAATGTTACCATTTTATGATTGTGTGTCTCCAGCTGGCACTCTACCATCTTATCTCCAGTGTTACAGACCTATTGGAAGATCAATAATTCAGCAATGAAAGAAATTATATATATTTAACTCAAATAATTAAAAAAGTACCTATTTTTTGTGGAGAGTTTGTAATTATTTTTAGATCAGTATTAGCTATACTGTAGATTATGTTGCACCATATATTGCGTACTCACATTTAGAATGGTTAGTTTGGGTTTGCTTGTTTTTTCTTGACGGGAGCGAGTTCTCGTTGACCTTCTGTGATGTTTTCTTGACTTTCCTTCTTGCTTTCCACCACCTTGAATTCCTTCATAGCCATCACTCATCTCTTTACCTGACGCAGCATCAGAATTCACACTAACGAAAAAGGAAATGAAAAAAGAAATGACACCCTGCTAACTGTGAAGATGATGGGCTTAACATTTTATTTTAAGAACTGCCTGTGGGACAATTACACAAATATGTGCCCTTTTGCTAGCATGCCTTATTAATATCATAAATATCATAAATCAACAGCAACAACCTTGGGTGTGACTGTAGCTTACTTCCACAACTTCTGCGTTGAGCAACCCAGAGGTATTCAAGTTGTATGCAGGTAACAAAAGTAAATGTGACTGAAAAGGATTACCTGTCATAGCAGCAACTGTGTAGTGGCAGCTGTTTCTCTGGTATGGGCTCCTGCGTGTATTAAACAAATATCTTCAATATATTTTGAAAGACAAAAGAATAAGCAATTACAAACACAAGAGCACACCTTAAAATGATTGAACAGGTATTGCAAATACTGAATAGACGTCTACCTTAACTGCAGGCTTCCGCCAAAATAACTGGTAATATGGTCATTTTATTTTTAAAAAATTTAAAAAAAATGAAATGCTGATGAAAGGCTACTGTAGATGCCTGGTCCTTGAAGGGTTAAGGCCTGTTTTGCAAAGGGTAATGGAGAAGGGAAGTGTCACAAGAGTTAAAAAGGAAATGATAAAAAAATAAACAAACAGGCACCCTATTAACACCTACAGCCTCATTACAAAAAGTAAAGAATGTTTGCACCTCTTGACAAACGTCTGCTGCAGGCTGGGCAGGTGCAGTCATCCTGGTTTGCTGACTCAGTGGTTGGGTTATGTTTGTAGGGGCAGCTGTTGCGGCCTGCTTGCCAGTGGGATGCAGAACCTGCTCCACTCCAGCTGGTGCAGACATCATTTCCGGCAAAGGTGGGGACACGATTGGAGCCTGGGCAGTTCGTATGGGTGTCTGAAAATGTGTCTCTGCTTGCATTCCCAAATCAAAAGAATACTGAGTGGACATCTGTCCAGCATTCATCTAAAAGAAGATAGATAAAAAATAAATAAAATAAAATAAAATAAAAAATCATGCCATTGTGCCTTTTAAGTAAGATTTGTACTTAGTCTTATTTGCTCTGCATTACAATTGTATATTCCAAAAAAAAAAAAAAAAAATAGCTGATATGCAAGACATTTAAATGTAAAAGGCATAAAACACTGAAGAATCTTTACTGGTCAGCATCAAAACAGCCAATCCACTTGGTCTTTGTCAAGCTAGTTTTTAAAAACAATACAATGACCAAACCCTACATAATTCCAGGCGATGTCTGACTTCTAACATGGGGCAGCAATAGTTACCTGCCCAGAATGCTCAGCTTCAGGAATAGCTTGCTCTGAAAGTGGAATTAAATTCTGCTGAAGAGACTGCTGTAGCAAAGGAAGCTGCTGATGCTGCCGAGACACTGTCTGTGCTATTTGAATAGGTTGCAAGGGTGGAACCTCAGCCTGAATCATTTGCTGTAAGGGATACATCTGCTGCTGCTGAGTTAGTTGGTGCATTTGCTGCCGAGCTGGCAAAACTGAATCACCAGGGAGAGCCATATCAAGCAAAGACACTGGCGCAGGCAATCCTTGGCATGGCAAGACCACAGATTCATGGGTTTGAGTCAGGTTTCCCACCTGCATGGCAGGAGTCACTTTAGTTGTAGAAAGAGACACAGTAGGGTTCACTGAAGGAGGAGCTACTGTTTTGCTAGGCGAGAAATAAGAGGCTGGCACAGTGGGAACGTTGGAGAAATCAGGGTGAGAAGGAACAAAAGTGTCACATCCAGAAAGGGGAGTTGCAGGGGGAATAACAGGAAACTGCCGAGGGAAAGAAGAAAAAAGAGTGAGACGAAAGAAAACAAAAAGTTGGTCAGAGAAAAATCGTGCAGTCGAGATACAAGAGTGTAATGTTCAAAGTAGTGCTTTCTGTAACTTGACAATTGTTAATATTTTTACCTGCTAAAATTTGTCATTGTAATTAAATGTCCAAAATCCCCCCCCCTCAAAATGCCAGTAATTTACTTTGAATAAGAAATTCAGGAGCACAAGCACTAGACATAATACAAATATAGGTTAGTTTAAGCATATAAAACAAATAATGCTACCAGCTTCACTGGTGCACGGCTGCTCGGAAAGGCACTCAGGAATGAATGTCTCAAAACACCAATATATTACATTCACTTAAGACAAATCACTTCTAAGGGTTTCATAAACACCACTGCAAAGACATTTAGTAAAGGAGGCATTTTTAACATTGCAGTTAAACATCTGTTTGAAAAAGTGAAGCAGATTGATTTGTACTGTTTCAGTTCTTTATTATGTTTTTAAAAAACAAAATACACAATAAAAGCACCTAATAGTATGTCAATTGATGACCATTAGTACCCCCAAGTGGTGTCAAGAAAAGCAGAATTTCTCTCAAACAATATTTGGGATTATAGAGCTGGGATAACATGTACCTGTGTGGAGATGTGAAGTGGCTTCATGTCAGAAACCTGCTGTTGGAGATTCTGCATTGCTGCAAGATGCTGCTGCACAGAGAAATAACAGATGTTAGAATGCAGTGTTTTTAGACTTGAACTAGTGGCGACTCCAGGATCGTGGAAGGGGGGATGCGAAGGGGTGGCAGACGGATGGGCTCGGGTGGCCCGTCCGTCTATTTTTTTTAAAAAGGCCAAGGAGAGGGAGATCCATGGAAGATAAATTAATAATCTGCTGAACGTTCATAATTTTTGTTTTAGTAAACTCAATTACTAAAGGTGACTGGCAATGTAATATTATATACTCTGTGCCAATAAATTAGTTAAGAGATACAAATTGTTACCATAGCCTATTTTACTGTACACAGCAGACAGACAGGGAGAATGTCACACACATAATATCATGAAAGAAACATGTGGGGGGACCCTGCCCGGATGTGGACAAAAAAATATTTCTGTATGACTTACTGTAACGTATACAATAAAATCTAATATCAATTAAAAGGTAAACTTTTAAAATAATTTCACCTTACAGATAACCAGAATTTCACACGGATACTTAACAGATTTTCACTTTAATCTTAAATTCCAGTCTTCACCTTTCAACTTCATGGACGTCACAAAAATAACCAAAAAAGAATATTTAAATACATACTGCACAAAAGCAAATCAGCTAATTTACAGAAAAGCTTGCATTAAATTAAAATGCATAAAAATAGAATTAAAAAAACATAACATCTACCTGGGACTGGAATGTTGCAGTGTAGAAATAGCTTTGGAACTACGAGAAATAAAACAGGAGGAGTGAAAGAAAACTAGAAAATTAACAAAAAAAAGAAAAACACCGGTTTACAGAGACTGTATTCCTTTTCATAAGAAATTATGAAACATGTAAAAACCACACCATAGCCCTTCAAGTCATAATGTGCATAACGTATGCGGAATGGTTTGTAAACCTGAAGTAAAATGGACACAGTATGTCATAAAAATAAAACTCTGTATCACGGACATGACCAGTGGTTAAAACACTACTGTGAGACGGTTCATTTTTACAGGACAACGCCAGTGATGGAACTTGACAAAGGATGATGGGGGGGGGGGGGGGGGGAGAGAAGCTGTGTACTAACTGTAAAGAAAGCATCTTAAAAGTGTGTGGTCTAAATTATTCATATATATGAGGCTAAAATAATGTGAAAGAATGTTTTTTTATTTTATTTTTATCCCCCCCCCTCCCCCGACAATTAGTTCCAATGGGTTGCAGCAATTCACGGCATTGGCCATATGATGCGATTTATTTTGCCCAACCAAAATCAAAATGTGTTTTTATTTTCAACACAAAAAGGGGGTAGATGTACTTAAATACAAAAAAGAAAACTGATCCCGTCTTGCCAAGTCTGGTAACCTTCATACAGATATTTTAGTCTGACAGGGGGGGGCTCTGCTGTGCGGTTCTGGTCCTTACAGTAAATACTCCGCGTGAATGTATTTAGTGTATATGTTTGTTTGAATGGAGGTGGTAGCGTTTGGAACGGGAAGGGAAGCAAAGCAATTATTTATAAAGAATGCAGCAGTGGAATACTGCCTCATTAAAATGAAGAAACAGATTTGTTACTGAATACTCTATTACCATCTGCGTTGGAGTGAATGTGCTGCTCGCTCACCTGCTGGGTTGGAGGCATGGTCTGCGATGGGCCATGCTGCACTGTGGGGATTGCAGTTGGCTGTAGAACAGGGAATGGCTGTGCTGGCTGCTGGTAAAGCTGCTGGGAATGCTGAGAGAGGGCAGGAGCTGGGTTCTGGATCATGGAAAAGCCAGGCTGAAACACAACCGCAATGTTAAGTACATGTCAATCTTAATCCTTTCCTATTTGGTTACGAGGGAGGAATCGGAATACATTTTAAATATGCAACAAGGCAAAAAAAATCCTTAAAATTGTGTAAAGTAAAACATTGAATTTGTATTTTTGGCTGACAACTTAAAAAGGTTAACATACATTTTTAACATACAAAGACAAGCAGAAGCAGCCATAACAATGTTGGGTATTACGTAAAGGTATTTGAACAACCTCTGTTCTTTTTGTAATATGCCTTTATCTAAAATATCAAATCAGAAACAATGTTATGTAAATCACAAACACACACAAAAATATCTACATTTGTATCCTTTTAGAAATACACACAGACACACGAGGGATAACAGGCTGAGCATCATAACACACAGGATCTGCAGGGGTATTTATAAATGGTGTCTGGTATTGCTGGAGTTGTAAGGCACTTTTCAATCAGGATCAATTAGATCAGTGTAAGGAAAGGTTATTTCAGTGGGACCAGACGAGGCTTTCCAATTACTGTCAATCCTCTGTGGAAAAATCTACATTTATTGTTACAGTCCATCAATCTGGTGAATTGAGGTCTCTTGTACCAGAGAAATGAGAAGGGATGTGCATGGGAAAGTTCCATTCAGTAAAAGCGGTGAAAATCGCATCCAGGAAATATAGGAAAAAAATATCACGTTGTAGGCTGCATAGTATGCAATTTCAAAAGCAAAAAAAAAAAAAATTCAGCAAAACAGGGGAGGAGAAAACAGAGTTTGGCCCATGCAATTAGCCTGTACACCTCATATGTAAACACTCTAAAAAGTACTTCATCCACAGGGACAACAGGTGAGGGCTAAGTGAAGAGCAAGCTTCTTTATCTAACCTACCATATTACTGCGTCTGTTTTCAATAGCTGGGGTACCCCTGCTGTTCTGTGCAGCTGGAGGCATTGGTTTGGCCTTTTCACTCTGCACACTGCTCCCACAGTAGCCTTTATCTTGCTGCTTTAGAACTGCATGCACAGCAGCCTCTCCACGGCTACAAGGCTGATACGATCCTCTTTCAGTAGGCTTTGGGGCTCCAAGAAAAGACACGCTACTCTTTCGGCTAATTATGTGATGTAAAGACTCATGTAATAATGAAAGGTCTGAAATGTCTGCACTGGTCCGTCTTCTAGCCAACAGAGGCAAAGGACAGGCTGCTGTTTGTTTATTACAGATGCAAGGCGGAAGCGAGTGAGGTGAAACGATCGCAGTGTGCTTGAAATCTGCTCTAGACCTTAGCAGTTGTGCCACACAAGCCTGACAATACTGAGGTTTTTGCGTCAACAGCTGGATGGGATGCATGTGGAGATCCAATTCATTGAGCTTTCGCTCAGCTGCTTCCCCAGGATTTCTATTCTGGGATGAGCTTTCCCTGGCTTGTGCAGAACAAGATAGTAAGGAAGCTGCAAGTACTGTGGTTGCTGAAGAGGAAGCCACTGCAGAATCACTGTGACGGCGAGAATCTGGCAGCTTTTGGTTGAGGTGCAGGAGGAAAAAAGGATTTAAAAGGGAAAAACTATTTACATTTCCAGAAAGGGCTTTTTGAAGACTCTTGCCTATTGAACGTTCACTTGTCAATTTCACAGCTGCTTTACCCAGGGGAGGCAATCCTTGCTGCGCAGAGTTTGATTGTCTGAAAAAAGGAAGCAGGCTGCTACTGCATTTTGGTGCGTTAATTAGAGAGGAGCTTCCGCGCCTGTGTGCAAGGTTCACTCCTTGTACGGCGCTAGAGTCAAGCGCAAAGGAAACTTGACCCTCAGAACAATCAGAGGAAACATCTGACAAAAAAGGCTCCTGGACTATGGAGGGGACACTTGAATGTCTCTGTGTTGATAGCGAAATACAAATACATGTTAAAAATAATTAATTTGAGTAGAGACCAACATCTGTACCTGTAATTCAAAAATTAAGTTAAATCTATAAAATGAACTACATTTAACAGTGTTCTTAACTTTCAGATTTCTCTAATTAAGCAGTATTTTACACAAAGGGCTAAACTACTGTTTTCACTGGTAACACTTGGCACAAAAAACAGGCTTCACGCATTAATGTATGGATGAGGCTAATGTTTTACTTTAAGTTTCAACCTGGGCACATTGGGGTTTTTTTATGTTTTTTTTTTTTTTTTTATTATTATTTTTTTAAAACAATTATTTGTATTCATTTTCCAATTTTCCCAATTTGGAATGTCCAATTATTCAACCTGGCTCACCGCTGCAACTACCAAAACTAACTCGGGAGAGACGAAGAGGAGCACTTGCATCCTCTGAAATGAGTGCCGTCAGCCATCCGCTTTGTTTCACTCTGCAAGCCCACCGTGCAGCCATATCCAGAACTTACGTCGGAGGGCCACGCAATTCTAAATTGCGTACAGGCCGGCCTGCAGGCACCAGGCCAGCCACAGAGGTCGCTGGTGTGCGGTGAGCCAAGGACTCCTGAGCCGACCTAACCCCTACCCCACCCAGGCAGTGCTTGACCAATTGTGCGCCGCCCCCTAGGAACTCCCGTCCACGGTCGGCAGTGGCACAGCTTGGATTCGAACCGGTGGTCTCCAAGCTATAGGTCGCATCCTGCACTCCGGGTGGAGTGCCTTTACCGGATGTGCCACTCGGGGCGCATTGTTGTTGTTTCTTTCTAACTTCAACTTTCTACCCTCCTTACCACCACAGCTAGCTCCACAATCAATAATAAAACGTCAGTATACACTATGAACTCTTTCCATCACATTGTTGTCAAATGGCTGTGGTATCAAATTCTGCAAGGTAATCTATTCTGAAAGTTAAATGTGGGTCAGTATTATATTCTCTACTACTACTCACTGCTGGAGGTTGTGGATAGGACCCCAGCTGCAGCTGCTGTTGGTAGTGGTGGTGGTGCTGCAGACTCAGGGGAGGGCCCTGGGTGTCACTCAGGGGTGGGCTGCAGACCTGCTGCACAGCACAGGGGATGGGGTCCAGGCGAGATGGGTAGATGACACTCTGCTGGCTGCTCTGAGAGTCCGAGTACACTGTCGAACCCAGGCCACTGTCAAATGTAGTGTCAGCTAGAAGCAAAGGAGACAGGTCTAAGCAAACACAGATCCCTCCAATTCCTAAAAGGATAGATACACTGTCAAACATACATGTGCTAATATGAAAGTATAAGCTAGGCCTTCTATTCTGGGGGGGGGGGGGGACCCTATGTACTTAGTCATTTAATAATGCATCTGGTGCAGTGCATCACACTCCCCACATATCATCCACATGCAGTACGAATTTGCACGTGTTACTTTGAAGGTCACATGAAAGCCGGGCCCCAGGAGATTCACAAGGCTTTTTAAATACACATTAGCATGCAAGTGGTGTCTAGCAACGATACATCAGGCTGAAGTGATAAAGCCCGGCATGAATAAATTACATCTAGTGGGCTGGAAGGCAAAATGCCAAGCTGATGCATGCACCAACAATGGAATAAAATCCTCCAGCACTCTCTAAAAATGACAGCTCAGCTCAATTATTTCTGCTCTCTGTGGGGTCTTCGCGCTGTTTCAATGAAATCCACCCAGTAAGTACATACATATTGACACACACATGTTCATGATCATGATCAATTCACTGTAAAGCAATATTCTGAAAGACTAATGCTTCCTAAAAACAGCCTTTTGTTCTAAAATCATTATCAACCATTAAAGTGGACAAGACAACACATGTTTTGATATGCAAATGATTAAAAAGAAGAATATGAGGTCACCAACAAATAAAGTATTTTTATGCATTGATTTTTAAGCAACTACAGATTTTGCTACTACTATTGGAACAAGCATTATTACTCTGTAGCCAGAAACCAATACGGCTTACTTATAGCCTAGGTTGTATTATTTTCAATCTTGCCTTTCTAAGCACTTTCACTGACAACAACTAGAACATAAAAATGATCCATAACTAATTGTGATCCCTTGATTCAAACCAGGGCTGATGATGATTTCCATTACATGAGAGTAGATGTTAAAACTTCATGCTGATTTGAACTTGGCTCTCGCCAAGATAAGCACCAACTAAGACGTAGCTTCACAGTAAACTAATGTGATCCATATGTGTCTCCATCCATTTGCGCAACCTTAATACTTTGTAGACTGACAGCCACAGAGAAATAACCGTATTTGTATATGCAAATAGGATACGCAACTAGGAAGCAATTCATATTAAAAAGTCTTCTGTTACACTGCAGTGTCGTGGAGGTTTTTCATTCCTTGTGTAATTCAGATGAGGATGCATCATTTAATAAGCACCGTTTGTTCTTACATGTAACAGATGTGGCACTGGCAGGAAGATTCAGATGGTGGACATACTGGTCTGCTTCTGGCTCCTCAGGCTCCAGGACGACTGGCTGTCCCACTTGAAGAACACCTACAACTGGGATCAGCAGCTGTGCTTGTTGGGCTTTCTGCTTCTCTAAGCCGTCGCCATCTCGGTGTTCCTTGTTTACCTGCAACAGAACTGTTCTTTCCCTTTTCCATTTGATTAATGCCACCCTGTCCTTTATAGACTTTCCAACAATCTTGATGTCACTTTCATGAAAGAATCCAGACTCAATCTGAAAAAAAAAAAAAAAAAAAAAAATTGGTTTTATTAGGTCTTGGCTGCACATTTAAGATAAAAAGCACAACCAAGCTCTTCAGCAACGAATTATAGCAGCAGTCTTTAAATGGAAATCTGAACAATGACACATGACTTTTCATCCCATCCTCACTGCCTTACAAATAAGGATACCAGTTCAGGGTCAAAACTAAAATGCTAATGCACAGGTATGTACACACACTTTGAAATGTTGCTGTGGAACAAAACATTCCTAACAATGAACGATGCAGTTATTCAAGGGCTGTCGCCCGACACCTGGCTTTAAGTAAAATGTTTTTGCTCCAGCTCAAAATTTGAACCTTACATTTAACATTTATTTATTATTATTATTATTTCTAGTTTTTAAACAGTCCCCTGCCACCACACTCAACAACTGAAAAAAAGTGTTAGTGTTAGTTAATAAAGTTTATTTCAGATCAAATCTTGGCCATCAATATTTTTTTCAATTAAGAATTAAAAATTACATAACTTCTAATCATTTGAGCCCACTGAACAAAAGTTCTGGCTTTATATGTTATATTCGTTTGTAAACTGTACTGTATTTATTCTGCACAGATGGATTTCCAGGTTCTTTCACAATCCTGAGCCCTATTGCATATTTATATATATATATATATATATATATATATATATATATATATATATATATATATATATATATATATATATAAAATAAAAGGACATACCATTTCCTGAGCTACATCCTCAGGAACTTCATTCTCCAGATCAAAAGTAAATTCAATGGCCCCGTTGTCTTTGTATTTCATTTTGAGTTTCTTGGGATCTTCAACCCACAATTTCAAGGCAATTGAGGACTTCTTGCCATCATCTTCCTCCATGAAGTTCAACCCTCACCCCTGTGTCCTCCGCAAAGAAGGCATGATTTAGAAGATCTTTTATCGAGTACCTGCAAAACAATCCCCCATGTTAGTGTCCAAATTACTAGGGATGTGCAAACAAACCAAAACTTAGAACTTGAAAATCTGTTTCAAAGCTCTTTTCAAAATATCCACTTCAGTGCACCAAGGTTTGAGTTCTGTCCTCTAAATCATTTCTGTTCGTACCACATCATGGATTATTGCTGTGTTACCTGTTTGGCAATGTGGGCAATAATTCTTACACTATCAGTGCACTAAAAACGGACATGTAAACAGTTGTCCGGATGTTAGTAATGAAAAGGAAAATTACAGGTATGTTATTTAAACAGTTGTAGCAACATGTGAGGATATGTAATGCTATATTTTTCAGAACCCTGCAACCTACTCTCTAATATATATATATTTTTTTTTTATTTAGTAAAATCGCCAATTATTTTATTATTTCCTCCCAATTTGGCATATCCAATGGACAAACTTTCAGCTAAAAAAAAAAAAAAGAAAAAAGGCATTATAGCAAGATAAAAATGTTGGCAATTACTCAGAGATGGAGTAGCAGAGACACTAGCCACACTATTAATGCTGAAAACTGATATTTCAACTACCATGAGCATAACCATTTGCTCTGTACATACTGTACATAGACTCAAGGGCACACTCCATGCCCAAGTACATTTTTCTTCTAAGGTTGTAGTAACCTTTCATTCAAAGGCTTTTGTGCTGCACGAGAATACGGTGGTGTTTGTTCATTGTTCAATTTCAAACAAACCTTTCTTCTTTTTTGGCAGATGCATTCTCCAATAATTTCCTTGATTTCGGATCAGTAACCTTGTTGTAGCTTGCTGGCTTCACACCCTGAAATAAAAACAGAAATAAGTTTCTGTGGGATACATAGTTTGTCACGAATTCCACCCAACTAGAACAAACAAGAAACTGTAAAAATAAACATTGTGTCAAAATTATCATTTAGGAACTATAGCCTACATATTTTACAAAGTACAGCAAGCTTAGTAACTTTTAAAATAAAATGCCAATTGGGCAATTCATTTTCTGGTTGTGTTTGAACTGTATTTCACAGCAAAGAGTAAAAACGGAAAAGTCTTAAATTATTCTTCCCTCATTTTTCACTTATCTATTGAAAACAGGTAAATACATGCTTGAGAATGCAAAATCACCCGTTTAATTTTCTGACCACGAAGTTTAATAAACCAAAAACAATGAGTAAGGAGAATTCTGAATATTGTAATTAAAACCACATGATTCTAGCCTAAAACCTACAGGATGCTCTCACTATGAGATCTTATGAATTTCCTGGATACCGTAAAATGACAACTGAGAGGAAGAGGAAGATTTCACACAGCTCAACAAATGTGTTTCGATAAACCACAATCTGTATAGGAATATTAAATTAAGGTGACCAATGTTAGCTGAATACAACATTAACTTGACAAATTGTCTTCCTCTTTAGTATAGGTGTATTTGGATTGTAGCAGTCATAAAATGAATGTTTACTTGGAATGTGTAGCATTACTCACTAAAACCACTCCAGAATACAAACCTTCTAACCATAAGGCATTTCAATTCATCTACTTGTTCACAAGTTATTGCATGCCAATTTTTTTTTTTTTTTAAATGTTAGGAGAAAATGGAAATAGGTGGTTGACTAAACAGAATGCCTCCAATCCCGACTAGATAAACACAATGTAAAGTATTAATGAGATTATTTTGTTTTTACACGAGAAGACACATTAGTAATTCCTGTGGTACTATTACACTACTTCTTTTTTAATCTTAGTTTTGCTCAAGTAGTGCTACGAGAAACTATAGGAGGCATTTTCAGAATTGTCATGCTCGGGCTAAGCATAAACCCCTTTCTACTTTAAAGTCCCTGCTCAGCTACGACTGATTTGTGAGACCAAGAAAAATTAGTAAAGCGAGGAGACATGTGCATATTTCTCTTCTGTCAAACAGCGTTTAATAATGTAGTTTTAACTCCTTGGTGAGTCAAGTACTGCAGACCATCTTGCTAGAAAAGGTGTCAGCTGCAGAAGTCAAGCAATCTGTTTTAGATGCATGTTTGGCTCTACCTTAAGGGTAAAAAAATGTAAACTGTAAACCTGTGTCAGTAATCCACTATAGAAACTTTGCCAGACAGTAAGTAAGGATTAATCAGAAGGATTACTAAAATAAAAAATGTCTTAAGAATTCAGAAGATATTTTTTGTGGCAAGCAAAACCTTGTCAAATCACAAAAAAAGGAGAGAAGATACTTTTATACAGTAAATGTTTCTTTTAGCCTCCATCCTTAGTTAAACTCTAGGATTGTGATCAAAATATTCCCCAAAATGCTTAACTTAATGAGGATGGACACAATGCTGAGTAAGCAAAGGTTTACACCACTTTTTGCTAAAGAGATTTTAAGCCTGTGACCTTGGTTCAATCCTGATGAGAACTGGTTACATCAGGTGAAAACAGACCTCAAAATGTCAGCCTGTCCCTTAAGGACACATCCCCGTCATCATGGCACAGCAGCAGCACTGATAGAGACCCATCTTTGTGCATTCAAAATGTTCCCTAGTGGAGGAACACTGCATGCTAGAGGGCACAACGAATTCTTGACAGATCTAGGGTACCGATTGAAACTAACAAACACTTGAGCATTCACCTTCATATTGTAAAAGAAATGTCACATACAGTATGTGTTCTTTACACTTTGAAGCCCCTATCTAATACTCACCTGAAAAAGTCTTCATTCTAACAGTGCTGGTTCCTAGACAAGGTTTCCTTGTTTGTATGACAGAATCCATCTTTCTTTACTAACTGACCCTTTCCCCAAACCACCTTCTTTGAGTAAAGAGCAAAACATCTATAGGATTACTGTAAACAAATCATTACCCAGAACAGAAAATTATATTTCGATGTGCCACAGGAATAATTTTGCAGTTGACTTCTTTCTTGGTAAACAATATTTTATTGTGTGATTTAATATGGGTGATGAATCTGCCTTTCCAGCTAAAAACACTTTACATATTTCTTCATGCCAAGTAGAGATTAACATATTTAAACATTTCCGAGGAATTATTACTAAGGCAACAATCCAAGCAACTAATAAACCTTAGAAAATCCAGTTCCTACTGTACTAATTCCATAAAACAATTCTGTAATGTTAATGTTTTTTCCTTTCTAAAAAATTGAATGTCAACAAGTTATATGTTTCAGAAAGGTCATCGTATGACTTACTGCTATAACTCAACATATAGGTTCACCAAAAATCACCACAGGAATGGATTCACTTACCCCAGCAAAATAAGTAGTTTAAGACTGTTGCTCTCTTTGGGAACAAACTAATTATTTCATTTCATAAAACCATTAGCCACACTAAGCTCAGCACATTCCACCTATATTAAATTACTGTTGTAAAAAAAAACTGTGGGGTGTGGTTTAATAGTGCTTGTAAATGTATTTAAATATCATAACCATAACTTTTAATTTAATAACTTTTCACCTTGAATCTAGTTTAACGTACAGCTGTATATTGTGTGTTTTTAGAAGTAAACAAATAACAAAAAAACACATTTACTGTAGTTCACATCAGAATATAGCTTTACGTTTGTACTTATTTTCCTGTAACAAAGTATTGCAAGTGAATTGATTCCAGCAAAATAGAGTATCTCAATTAACTGCATTTCTGAACTTTTGTAATGGCTTCTTACTCACACTTGTTACTTTTCGGTAAATCTGTGCAGCATTCTGGCACTCCGAGTATGGATATTCAGTGGTAGCCATTTCCAGCATGCACATCCCAAAGGCATACACGTCTACAGATTCATCGTAATGTTCTTCATACATTTCTGGAGCCATAAATTCAGGAGTACCTGGAAAATTTAAAAAGTAGAAAAACACACAAAAAAAAAAAAATTAATGGGTTTTCCTTTACCTAAACTACTAGGAATAATTAAACAAGGGTATCAAGACATTTTTGCATACAGAACTAACACAGCAGGTTCTCAGAATAATAAGACATTAGTAGCAACATTTGTATATCAAATTAAAGGCTTATATGGTTTAATTTACAGTATCGCAATAAACCACTGTTGAACAGGGCAAGCAGATGGTGGTCATGGTAGAGTGCAGAAATAATCTGAATTCAAACTGAATAATAAATGCTGAAAATAAAACACAGTGAGGTTCAGCAAGACATATGCAAACACAATACTTCAGCATATCCACAAAAAAAATATATATATATATATATATATATATATATATATATATATATATATATATATATATATATATATATATATATATATATATATAAGGGTAGAATTGCCAACTATACAAATTGCCTCCAAGAAAATAGTAAGATGAAAGGGGATGCAAATTACCTATTACACTTTTGGCAAAAGAAGCCCTTTTTAGAGTGGCAAGGCCCAAATCGCCTATTTTTACAGATCCAGTCGGCCCAGTAATAAATATATTATCACATTTCAAGTCTCTGTGAATGATGGGGGGAGTCCTTGTATGGAAGAAGTGCAGGCCTTTCAAAATCTGTCGGCACCAACTACGCAGAACCTTTGGTTTCATCACTTTAAATCTCTTCAAATATCTACAGAAATAAAAAAACACACACAAAAAAAGCAAAACAATCAAAACTTTTAATTGTTAATTATGAAATTGCTCTCAACTTAATTAAATGTTGCAATGCAAGACAATTCCCTCAAAGATTTTATAAAATTTAAAAAAGAGCGCTTACGCTTTCAGAGTTCCAGATGTCATCAGCTCAGTAACCAATACAATACATTTCTTTCCTTTGAGTGAGGATTCCCAGGAGTCATAAAAGCGAACAATGTTTGGGTGCTGCAAGCCTTTCAACATTTCTGCCTCCTCCTTAAACCTCTGCCGCTCTACCTTTGAGATTTTGCGGTCCTGTAGGAGGTGGGGGAAAGTGTGTCATTTGAAAATATAGCCCCACAGGAGCACAATGTGCGTCTATATTTGTGGAATTAAAAGAATAAATCAAATTGAAAAGGTTAATAAAAACACACACACTTGTTTTGAAACATTTACAGTAGATATTTTCAAAGATTGCAATAGAAGCCAAATTTGATGTTGCTTCCTGGTCAGAAATCACTTCCTGTGCTCAAGCTCAGTTTCATGCCATGGTCAAGCTGTGTTCAGGTCATGTGACCAACTGCACAGGAAATGATTAGATGCTAGGAAGAAATTATTTCTATAATATAAAATCTGTATGTGAAGAAAATAAAATCAAAAGAATGAACGCTGCTAACACCACTAATAAAGAGGGAAGATGGATTTTAGGTTACATGTACTGCAACAATCCTTAAAGCACAAAGCTTAATTGTTTTCATTGCTATTATGTGAAGTATTTAACAGAAGAAAATACCACTGAAAATCCAGCAACTGGTGTAACTCTGCCCATATGCTGTGTGCTATCTTGCTTTGAAAACCTGTTAAAACATTGAAGTGTGAAGACGACATTTACATTTAGATTTAATTGAGAGGTGGCGGGGAGGGGGAAAGAGAGCTGGCCACACAGTGGTATTGTTTTCTACTACAGTCATTGTTTTCATTGCAAGAGCTGTCTCTTGAAGTCTGTTTTACATTCAAACCAATACAAATACACTTCATTTATACTAAAATGGTAATGCGGGGGGGGGGGATTCAGTATTTAAAATGTAAACAATGCCTGGGAAACAGGTCTGATTAAAGTGAGTTTATTACTGTCCCTGGGACAAGCCTCTGTTCATTAACAAAGTCCATCGCGATGTAAATACTGTGCAGTGGGAAAACTAATCCTCAAGTCTCCTGTACTTTTTGAACTGTCAAAAAACACTATTTAAAAAAAATAAAACACAACATAGTAAATGCAGCAGACAAATATATAGCCACTACATTTAGTGAAGCTGCATTTTCACAGAGGATCACTCCTCTCATAGGAGCCTAACCTATAGGTTGCCCCTCCACTTTTTCCACTCAGTGTACACACGCACTAATATTCTCTTTTGCTTTGGCCTTTTAACAAAGTTTAAAATTAAAAACTAAAAAATGGAGAGGTATTCAGAGGATGCCAGAAAGGCCATAGTGATAGAAAACCGCAATTAAAACTCATCCTACACCAACACTGGTGTTTTATTACGGGCAAACTTGACCCTATTTAGAAGCATGTGTATTTCTGTTAAATACATATTGTTAATTCTTTGTTTTTGCACTTCCTTCAAAAGTATCTTACAGTAAACCAATGTTTGACATGGCAAGTATTTTAAACTGCTATTTCTATTAACTTACCTTGGAAAATACTTACAGTACCACCTATTGTTTGTTTAGCACTTCCCTTTAATAAGCTGCAGGTGGCAATTCTAAGTACAGCACTGTGCAGAGATGCTATTGGTACTGGCTAAGCTACTTGCATGTATTTGTATTTAATACATGCTCATTAAGTACATATTGAGCATTTTATGCCGAAACACCTGCTTTTTCTAAAACAGTAACTTGATATAGATTGAACAGCAAGGTTTGGTTGGTTTCTCAATCATTCTTGGACGCTGGGCAGTTAGTCCTTTAACTTTCCCCACCCGCTTTTCAACAAACAATCACAGTAGGTGCCTGTGGCTCCTACTTCAGTTTTCTTTTACAAGTAAGGCATACTAAGCCTATAGATGAGGGGTTCTTAGAAACCAGAGCCATCAAAATGCTTATTGTATACTGTAGCCTAGAAGGGAGCTTTTACTGTACTCTTAATGTATACCATATTAATAATGCATCATTGCAATTAATCCATTATGCATACAGTACTCTTGAAACCAGGTTTTATGGTGATGCTGTTCATAAATTGCAAGTCGGCCTATTTAGGTTTGCTGTGGCCATTTCACTAAATAAACCACTGCATTATTAAATCGTAGCATGCAAGGGGCTCCCAGTGGAGCATCCAGTAAAGGCACTCTGTGTGGAGTGCAGGATGCACCCTATAGCCTGGAGATCGCCGGTTCGAGTCCAGGCTCTTCCACTGCCGACTGTGGACGGAAGTTCCCAGGGGGTGGCTCACAATTGGCCGAGCGCCGCCCGGGTGGGGATGGCTTTGGCCGGCCAGGGTGTCCTCGGCTCACCACGCACCAGCGACACCTGTAGACTGCGGGCCTGCCTGTAAGTTGCCCAGAGCTACGTGGTCCTTCGATGCTGTAGCTGCACGTTTGAGGACACATGCGTCTGTTTTCAACTCTCCCAAGTCAGTGTAGGAATGGCAGCAGTGAGACGGCTTGAAATAATATTAAAATAATAAATTGGGCTTTACAAATTGGGGAAAAATGAGAAATAACTGGCAACTCAAAAAAAATTAAATATATATATATATATTATCACTATTCTCCAATTATTCACAGAACACATGCAGCAGGGTACACAATAGCTTGTTACAAAACAGAAAAATGTTACTGCATAGTTTCACCATTTACAGTAAACATTTCAAGTGTTGTTACACACATTAGAAATGCATACCAGATTATAGTGAAACTACTGTACTAAAAATAGGTAACTGCATTTGAAATATATAACCCCTGAACCAAAATATAATTTATCGCTTTTTACAGGTTTATCTTCAGATGGCACAGATTTACAGTACACAATGTGAAATTCACTGTAGTTCTGTTAAAATATCTACTGTTTTTTCATTTTATTTTACCACTGTAAATGCGTTAAGCTGGACTTGAATCTTTCGTAATCTGCTTCCTGATCACTTCCCAGTGTTATGGATAAATCACTCCTGGCCTTGTGTTTGATATTGTATGCAACTGAAATCCAGAACCTACTGAATTTTCCATCAAGGTTGATTAGGTTATTTGTATGCAGTTTGATCACACTGAAGCTGTCTGCATCACAGGTCTCTTATTGTAGGATGTTCAGTTCTGATGCTCATCAGCTGGATACTGGGTCAACGTGAGCTCCCACATGCTGTAGTATTACACTCCGTACCATTGCTTTTGTAAAAAGGAGACTTAATCTATGGTACTGTATAAAATCAGTGATTTTTATTTAACTTCCTTGTTCTTAAATTCAAGTTTATGAAATCTAAAAGCTACTACATAAAAAGCTGTAGAGGCAAATTGATGCATATAGTGATAAGTAATAAAAACATACAATTAAGCGGTTATTGGGAACTGGACCCATTTTTACAGACAAAATTCTTCACAGGAATTCAGAAGAAAAAGGCTTGATCAGTTACAATGTAATGGAAACAACAGCATTCACAGCAACAGTAAACCAAGCCGGAATGATTACTCTTTAAATAGCATATTGGCTTTCAGTGCTCACTCTGACAATCATGGTGAGAGTCTGCAATACTTTTCCTTGACAATAGGCATTTAAATGACTTGGATTACTGTAATTATTATCTTTAACACACACACATTTTCCTGTTCTTCAGGAAAGGAGTCAGGCGAAAGTCCTGGCCGGGCAATAACATTTTGAGGTATTCTATTTGTACATTTTCAGAGCAAAATATATCATGTGCTACTAGAGTATAAACAGCACTGCAATAAATCAAAATCTGCCGTTTCTGGGTATGCCAAAAAACAATTAGCAATGTTAAAAATCAAGCAGCTTCAGAAAGCACAACCTGTGCTTTCACAGGGCATTTCAATGACCCTCCAAACATGAGGACACCTTCCCTCTCAAGGAACCCCGCTCACATTTGCAAGGAGTACAGCAGCAAAAGGATACGGATAGCTATCTGTACCCTTCAGGGTTTAGGAAAGGCCTGATGAAAGATATTCCATGCAGTGCTGAATAACTTCACAGGTTCAGGCTTTTGTTCTGGAACACAACTTACGTAAAATGCTGCCTTTCAGCAGGTCTTTGCCGGTAGGGTCTGTGACCAAGCACCAGTACTTGATTCAAAAGGCTTTCAGACTGTCGAAGAGCCCAAACCACATATTGTTTAACCAGGTTGTGCTAAAACTGACAGATCTGAATGTAACCATTCACTTTCAAGGTGTCGCCTCACTTCAACTTGTATCGGTTTTAATACTTACAGCATGTATCATAATGCAGTGCTCCAATACACATGTTTTAGCAGTAGTTAAAGAAATTCAGACTTGCTTTTATGTGGCAAACATACATTACAAATTACTGTAAGTATTGATCTTAATATCTTGAAGTACAAAACAGTTTGCTGGATTTAGCTTTAAAAATGAATGAATAAATAAATAAATAAATAAATAAAATAAAACAAACATAACAAACAAAACAATAAAGCCTACTGCTGTACAATTTTTATCTTTTGCATACTGCTATTGAGCCATGAGTTTTTGCGACCCAATTCTTTCCTCTATCCCCAGCAAAATGTCCAGGCTGGCTAATAAACAAATCCAACACATATTCCGGATTTACACGAATGATACACATTCCTTAGACATTACTTTTCAGATTACAAAATACAAAGTTCAACAAAAGAATAATTAAAAAGGCCAAACACAGTTTTTAGGGCATGAATTCCTTGCAAAACAACCCTTCAACACTTTTCAATTACCCAAAGATATAGTACAGTAACAAGATACACTTCCTTAAATAGAAAAGAACTGCAGTTAATATCAGGAGAGCCCATCCATTATAAAAGGTTTCCTTTAACAAAGTACAAGAAAAAAGTCAGAGAGATATGGTCAAGCTATTAAAAACATGGCAAACCACCACCATGGGAGAAGTATTGGAAAACTGCAAGATTACTGTGCAGCCTTTAAGCCTTTTACAGTATATTGCATTAAATGTATAAATGTGTTAGTGAGGTGAAAAAGACTGAACAATTTACTCTATCCCAAAAGAAGCTGGAAATTAAATTCTTAAGTAAACTGAACTTACACAGACGTTATCTGATTTAGAATCCACTTAAAATAACCTAATGAGCGTTCTGATAAACAAACAGTCTGTATCCCAAAAGACCATATAAAAACATAACAAGCTGCAGTCACCCAATTCAGCAGGGTAATGCTTTAGTATACAGTAAGTTCAACAGCTATTCAGTATACAGTACCATACAGATCTGCAAAACACCTGAACTACACACCTTCTAAAATGTTCCAACAAGATAACGAATGCCACTGTACTGAAAGAATTTGCATGCCTCTTAAATATGAACACCATCATTCCCTCTCAGCCTTCATGGTTTAAAATGCACTGACTGGCAGTGCTACAGTACAGTGACATGATATTCATCAATCACATATACACAACACAAAGGCCAACATTACTGTATGTACATCACCTGATAACTTACAGCTACAGTTCTCTACATACTGTAGCTACTGTATGATCTTGCAAAGTAATATTTTTATGCAAGTGAAAAAATAATTTTGCCAGTGCATAAATGTTATTATATTGTCACGGTTCATCCCATTAACCAATACCAGTTACGTTACAATATCAATGCAATGCAATTAAACATGTATGCTCAAAGTACCTTCTGAACCAGTCAGGTTATACTTTGCTCTACACTTTTCTTCTTGCACATTTGTCTTCCCCTTGTTATTTATGCACTGCAATGCAGTTACCTTGAAGGTTAAGATAAAGGTTGCATTAGATTGTTTTTGTGCACTCTGTGCAACAGTGTTTGGTAAACGGTGGGAACAAAATGTTTCAAAACTACTGCAGAGTCATGTGTTCTCTGTCTCTTCACAATCTCGCCAGCTTATTGCAGGATACACTGTTCGGGTTTAAGAAACCAAATCCTATTCATCGGCACATTTAATTTTTTTTTTTTTTATTGGTCAGTTATAGTATTTTGGCTATCAATCCACAGTCGTATGTGGTAAAGAATAAAATGTTGGCTTGGGTTAAGAGAATTCTACCCTTTTAGTATAATATGGGTATGCCTGCCCTTCCTGGATGGTGTGAGACTGTTGGGAGACTGCCGATAACATATTGCTGCAGCCTCAGGGGTGGAACATAGCAACCAAATTGTTAAAATGAACACAGCAGACGGAATTTCTAAATCTTAGGCTTTACACTATTATGCTTTTTGCGATTTTAACAAAATGGGCAATAACTGGTTTTAGGCAGAGTGTATAAAGAATCCATTACATTAGATATTTGAATTGATGTTAAGGAGCATTTCCACTAAACAAAGTCTACCTGTTAAAAATGTACCTTGCTCCCATCTGTGTGCTGTACGATACAGTGCAAAAGAGTTATGTTCAAGAAGGGTCTGTCGCTATCCTGGAGGAGCTGGTAACTAAAACCATGCTACCATTCCATTTTTATCCTAACTTGACCCTTCCAGTACTTTATCTCCTGTAGCTAGCAAAGTATGCAGACTTCCCTCAGTACATTAAGACAAGCTCAGTCAGCACATTGAATTCCCTGGAGACAAAATACTGGAGATCAGGAAGGAGGGAGAAAAGTAAACCTTTTTTATTGAGACTAATTCCTCATAATCCACTTTATCAACTAAAAACTGCAACAGATGAAATCCAAAATGCTGGCTAAAAAAAATAAAATAAATAAAAAGTTTTCAACAAGCACAAGATTAAAAATGCTACTTCATAATACACTGAGCTGGATTCCCACTGAATTCATTTATTACCAACAAAGCAAACATTCATCAAGTCTTTCTCACACTAAACCCACCCCCACCCCCAAATCCAAACCCCACAATGGGCTTGTGCCAAGTTTTCTATTAAAGCTTTAGTAGGTTTCTCGTGTGTTGAATCTTCCGACACTCTTTTGGGAAAATGTAAATCGGGAATGTATCAAGTAAAGACCGGAATACTGAAGGCGTTTACATTTCAACCATACAGTACAGTACTTGTGTTACTAATTGGCAAACATACTGTAAATACCCACCTAGAATTGATTCTCAGCCCCTGCAATTACTAAAATCTCTTTATATTGAATTACAGCATAAAAGCCGTCGTTGACCCGATACAATTTTCTTTATGCTATTAAAATCAATACAAGGGTTGCAGCTTTACCACCAGCATATTTTCTTTTAGCATATTGAAGTTGAAGATTAAATTGAAGGCTGCTCACTTCCAACTCCTATAATGTCTATTCAATAGTTCTCCAATATAAAAGCATTACAGTCAATCTTACGATAGTGCAACAATCTTGAATCATTTACAAACACATTAATATCAATTTTATTATACCAAAGCCCCACTGCCTCCAATAACTTATCAAGTATGAGAGACAGCAGGGAATTGTGTACTATATGTTTATCCATTTTGTGATCACATTAGAATTAATTATGCAATCTGACCATCTGTGAAGCACTGATCACTAAGCAGTATTGGTATACAGGAGCACTGTAAGAAACTGAGAAGGACAATATCAAACTGTAGGGACTGCAACATGGTCCGACAGAATTTTACTGCAGAGAGAATATGAAAAAAGGTAAATGCACTAATTTTAAAACAAGATTAAAAGTGTTTTGGGGATAATATTGCATTCATAAGAAAAGGAATACAGCAGGTAATGAAGCTATAGTCGAGTGGGATTCAATCTAGTTTTAAGGCAATATTACCAATTCTTGTTTAGAAATTAACATGTCACATCATTAAAAACTTGACTTTGGTTAGAAACTTGCTATTAAAACGATAACTGTAGAACATCACACAATAATTACTGTACAAAACAGCCTACCAAGAGATTTTACTGACTATCACATGACTTTTGTGTGAAGCTTTAAAACCGGGAATTATGAACTACTGTATATAGACTATACAGCAGTAAAATCACTGACTATATTCCTAAAATAAATGCTGTGCCAGGTATATGTTTAAAAAAAGGATCAATCATTTAAAGTGGGAAATGACTCATTAAGAGGGTAGATGATTCACAACACTTCATGTGAAGTGTTCCTCACCCTCTGGTTTGTGTGTTACACAACACCTTGTTACACCAGCTAGGGTTAACCGTTTCCTGTAAAACTGTGCTAAAACAATAAGAATTGTGGGGAAATAAATTGAAATGAAAACAGCCGTTTCAGCTGCATTATGTTGCCGGAAATACGCAAACAGTGGGGGCTGCTTTGTATAACACAATGGTCACTGCTACTTTAAGATTACCTAAGAAAGGGTACTTCCCAAACTGCTCCCAGTGGTCTAGTGTACATCACAACAACAACACCATCACAATATCACCAAAATACAAGTTAAAAAGAAATTAATTCAAAGTGCTATATACAGTAGGACTATTGTATGCTCCTTGTGTATGTCTGCTGGTTTTGCCTTGGACATGCACTTACTGTACAATGTGAGGTCAACTGCTAGAAGATACTACAAATACTCGCCAAGACTTTCTATTAAACAGAGGGTATTTACTGGACAGACACTCAGGTTCAACAGCCAGAAACTAGTTTAAAAAATAATCAGGTGAATTAGTCCTAAGTTTTGGAAACAATGTTCTCATCAGACACAGCTGTTAAACACACAATAGTGCTGAATTAAGAAATAGCCACCAAAAGAAAGTAAAATCCAATGGCAAATGTTTGGACTAAAAGTTTTTAAATTTAGTTTAATATAGCCTTTGTAAAACAACATGGTGGTTGTGCTATTGATCAATAAACAGTTTATTTGATGATTTGCATCCCAGAAAGATCTGTCTGGTAGCCTAATGTAAAGTAACAGAAGAGAGTTTGGCATTTTATTTATCAGCTCACTGTCTTTAAAAAAAAATTAAATAGCACTTTATGAAAGAATACTGTGACGTCTGTCATTCTTGACCTATTTAGAATAAGTTAAATGGCAGATCAAGTGTAATGGGGCCTATTGATTTTTTTTTTTTTAACCAAAGAACCACAATGAAATACAGATTAAGATACTAGATTTACCTTTTCCAGAATAGAAACATGCTAATAAGGATCAAATCAATCTTACAAAAGGTCCCTGTTGAAAGAATAAGCTAAAATACATAAGTTCCAGGAAAATCCTTGCTTACCCTTTTAAAAAACAATAAAATCAGTACACATGTCACTGGAACAGGAATGTCTTTCACAAAGATTTACTGCCCATAGCCAAAACTGCCCCAAGGAAAGTACATAATCAGAGTTGGGAAATACTGTGCACTGGCAACATAATGCTCATACCTAGCCAATTTCAATATAATCCATACACACGGTTTCAGAAAACTTTGTTTTGTCAAAATCTTTATTTCCAAATATTCAAAATGTTCTACAGTGAAACAAAACTAAACAACTACTGTATTGTCCAATTCACAAAGCTAAGAATACATATTTTTTTGCAAATTCATTAAAAAAAAACACACACAACCACACACACCCACACACACCCCGCTTCTACAATGAATGCATCCAAATCGTCTTTTCTCTAAAGCTTTACATACTGTTTACATTACGTTTTCTAGCGTTTGGAACCATTATTCATTATGGACCAATTAACCAAATGACAGCCTGGAGTGAATAAGGACACGCTTAACAGGTTTTGGTGCATTTTTTCTCACAGATCAGCTCAGCCAGTCATGTTCCAAGTAGAGCAGTTGTTATCCTACAGGTAGATGCCCTCGAGAGCAAACTGGCATAAAACAGCAACATAAACGCCAAGCAGCCTAACAGATAGAGTAAAAAATATTACCTAAAAACACATCTTACACAAAAAACATATTTGGTTTATAATAGTATTGATATTATATCTGAGACAGTGGTCGCAGCTGTTAACTGACTTTTTTTGTCTTTGCCATCAGCCTTGGACACCTAACTGCCAGCAGGCAATAATTGCTGACAATGGATTAGCAACCAAGCAGTATGACATCTGTTTCAGGACAGAGAAAGCAATAGTTTTGAAAAGCAATGTCAGATTATCACATCGTGGGATGGAAATCCAGGTTTGCTTCCATGTGATATACTGGAGCAGAGACTCACTTAATGGAAAACTGACATGCCCTTTCTCTCAAGCAGAAACATGAATGTAATCTATAAAAAAAAGTTGTACAGTACCTACAGCGTATGACACAAAAGTGGATTAAAAGGCCACGGAGCAGCGGTTTCAATTTGATTTAAATGGTATTCACCTGGGTCACACTGTAGCACTGTTCATCTTCCGTATAATATACTACATGCACCTCATTCAAAGATAACAAAAAAAAACTATGATAAATCGTTGTCTTGGTCTCTGCTGCTTTCATTAAAACAGACAGCATCACTGCCACAGGGTACAGCTCTTATTAACATTACTGGCGCTGTTGTGATTCAGAGAGTAGCCTTTAATATATATGCAGTAGCCCTATGCAACATGGCTCGAAGGGTAGCTTATTTATTTATTGCTTTTTTATTTAAAACTGTCTCTCAGTTTCAACACGTCTTTTCAGTACAATTAAAGTTAAATGTTTAACATCTGCAGACTGACTTGCATCCAAGCTATAGCTGCGACATGAATAACTATATTAGCGACATTGACTCATTACTGTGATAATGGCATAATCCCAAACCAGAGATGGTTAAGTTTATTCTCTTAATTACTCGATTCACATATACTAAAAGGAGTCCAGTGTGCAACCAAATTAAAACAAATAACATTCAAGATTTGAAGAGATAACTACAAAGAAAACCTATTAATATCAAGGTTAGAGGGCAAGGACACAATGTTCACAAAAACTGGCATGGTTAATATTAGAGACAGAGACTGCAATGTAATCGCTATAGTGGCTTCACGGATTAGAGATGTATGTGCCATCATAAAGTATTTGCCAATCTGACTGAAGCCACAAAGATAGTGTAGTCAACCCAAACCCTCATGCTGTGAAAAAGCCATTAATTCCCCAGATGAGATCAAGGATTGAAGACGGCAAAAAGAAAGCAATGGACTCAAGAGCAATGCAGCTACGTATGTATTCTTGGCTGATGCGTCAAAGTTTGACCTTTTTTTCATCTTTCTGAAAATGCATTCAAGGCAAAATGCCAGCCATTTTCATCATGCAAATGGCAGGCCATGAGGAAACACATGTTCTTTACTGTATATGAAGACTACAATGACATCCAATATCATTGTTCAACAAAATGAACTGGGGCACCAATTACAACGACATACATATTGAATTACTACTCAATTCCTTTAACATAAGTTCAAGTGCCAAATCAGATTTAAAAACAACAAAAAAAAGACATAAGGAAATAGCCAACATATCTTCAATTTAGCACACACTGCGTTCTAGTAGCCTAAAACCCATTCTCAACTTACTGCAACACCTTTCTAAAAGTGCTGTTAAAGACATACTAATAACATGACCTGCATTCTTTGGAAAGCAAACAGCACTAAAATTGCTTGTGCAGTATGCCTCCCTAAATACCAATTAAGATGTTCACACCCAGACAGCTATTTGCTCTCAGAGAAACATGACAAATGTGTCTGGAAACATCCAGTATAAAAATGATTTGCAGCATTTACACACACCAGGCATTTCCTCTTTACGAACAAAACACATACTGTAACTTCTATGCTACAGTTTCAAAGAACTAGAAATTGGATTCCCAATTCCAAAACGTTAATTTACAAAAATATTCCTTAGTTAAGATGTCCTAGTCCAGTACACTGTGGCACTGTGTTTTGTTTCTTGTGAAGATGACAGGGACGTATTATCAGATCATTCCCCGAGGTCACATTTTACCCAGTCAATGTTTCCACACGCTAATATTTCCCCCAATGTCACGGCTGTAGCAGAAAAGGACAAGAATCTGCCTGTCTGACCTGAAACTTAAATCAGTCACTGGTCCCTTTTCTTTATTACCAGGTACTGTAGCCACTTCTCAGGTTCTTCAACTGGACTATAATTCAGGTTTCCTAGTCTTTGCCTGTTTTATAAAAACGTGATACATAGTAGCAACAAAGTTACACCAACAGCAATCTGTTACTGAATAGCAGCCTACTCTAATGGAATGGCCTACATGAAACACTGTAACTCATACTGTCGGTGACAACACATAATTGATACAGTACATGCTTCCGTACACCCTGTGGGCATTTAAAAACTGATTTTTTCTTGTGTAATAAAATGCGATCACGTTTTCTCTGTATCCTTTGCTGTTTTAATGGAGTGTCAAAGTAATAATGGTGGAAAGAACTAAAATCAGCCAAGAGCCAATCAGAATTGCATTCCACTGTATTCTGTTTTGAAGAGGTGTGGAAATGCCTTGTCACAGTTTAGGAATGATGGGTAGATTTTAAACTGGCACTTGCCCGCTACAGTAGTCCCATTCTAAAAGGTGTTCATTAGAAGTTTTGCTATTCTTTGCAGACATTCTTATTATTAGCCCTCATCCATCATAGTGTTAATATACCTGTCAATGGTGAAATTATTAACTGAGAATTAAAGGGGAAATAAAAATAAAAAAAGAAACAGGTGACAAGCCCTCAGTTCCCATACACTAAAAACAACGGCTTTTTTCCCTCCAGCAAGAAAGCCTGACTAAATCACTATTCAGAACTTTCATACACTTTTCATTTAACGTTTAGTAGTCAGTAATTTTACCAAGGGTGCTGGAACTAGGGGTGCTTGGGGGTGCAGCAGCATCCCCTGGCTTTGCATGGCTTCCATCATATACAGGGGCTACAGTTTTGTTCAATGGCTTTTAGCACCCCCCACTTTAAAAATGGTTCCAGTGCCAATGCATTTTTACTTGTGTACATTAATGTGTTACTTTCGTTTATTTTTGTGTATGTATCATGTACTTTGTTAATCCATTTGGTTTCTCTCTATGTAATTGAAAACTGTTGGGATTATTTGCCAAGTGTATTGTACATTACCTGAAGTTCACACCAAGCAACTTCAACCCAGGTGTCTGTGTCCAATCCCTTGTAGACGGTCTTGAATGACCCTCTTCCAAGCTCAGTGTCAAATTTAAGAAACCTCCCCTGGAGATGTGGAAACTGCTTTCATCCCAGCCTCTTCTTCAGTCTCCTCACTCGCCGATTTCCCCACAATCTTGGTATTTTCAGGCAAGACAGCGTGGCATTTCTGTTCGACTTCAGCTTTCTCTTCATCTGCACTAACGCTTTCCGTTGCACTGTCTTTTTGTCCGCCTTGACTCTCGGTGCTGGAGCCCTCCTGCACGCAACCATGAGTCCCCACTGTCCTACCTACAATTGTCCGCAGATTTAGATTTTGAATTTTGTTTTATTGTCACATTCGGGCGAATCAAGGCTTTGTTCTTCGGAGTCAGAAAACCACAAACTTCTCCTTCTAAACCGCTGATTGACAAGCCTATGATGATGTGATGGAGGATAAGCGCTAGGATCGCTTCCCCTCTCGGCACTGCAGCAGTATCCATGTTATTGACGTTATTGTCACTGACGGCGTGATAAATATTAATGTTAAGTTCACAGTCGTTATTGGGAACAGATGGAAATTTACCTCCCAGCAGAGGATTGGAATTAGACTCGCCTCCCGTTTCCATTTCAGCAGGTGATTTTAGTATGTATACTTGATGTTCCCGATTTATATTACCATGGTCTTTCTCCAAAACAGTAGTCGCATCAGCAGCTCAGTACCTGCAAAATCAGGAGACACTGACGCAGTTTGCTGTAATACGGGTATCAGGATAGCAATTTCAAATACATCCGTCTGAACAGACGAAACCTTATCCATATATAGTTTTACTACTTAAACTTCCCGCAAAAAAAAAAAAAAACACAATCCAGAATTTAAGAAAGCGGTATTTTGCGAATGTCCGATAATGTGAAATTTTCAGTTCCGAGATCGTCGTAGGAGTACTATAAGAGCATCTCATCCCCCCATTATTATATGCTCCTATTTTGTGAATTTTGCAGGGATGTGCTGCGTTAATAAATATTCACTGTAGCAATTTCAGAGGCCAGTTTCAAATTAACTGCAAAACGTTCGAAAAACAACTGCATAGTTATAAAATCCTAACAAATACAAGCCAGCTTTACCTTCGCTTCAACGCGTTGTGACCTGTAGTTGTTCGTATATTACAATATATTTTAGCTAAACAAATAAATCGGCATTTACACTTACATATATATATATATAGTTTCAAGTAAAGTTATACTTATGAGACTGTATTAATATTATTGACAAGAATATAGCTTTTCCTCTGTGTGCCTGGTGTTCAGCTTCAAGCGTTTTATTCCCAGTCTGGTTTTATTTTTAGGAAAATAACTCCCATTCATTGGCAGCAGCTTGTCTGTGTTCGTTAGCTTGTCCGTCTGAATACGCAAAATGTAAATAAAATTGCACAGCTTCTGCCCCACTTATAACATCGAAATTACAAACTGTGAACAGAATTTTAAACACGTGAACAATTTTAAATGTTTACGTCCAGCCCTTTCACCTCACTATTTGAACTAAAATAGTCCGATATTGTCCATTTTCTTCTGATCTCTCACATTTTAAAGCTAGTCAATGGGAACCGTTTGCATCCGCCTACCATTTTACACATCTCTTCCACGCCCCTAGCAACGCCTCACAACCAATCAAGATGCACGTTATCATTCGATACCGCCTTTTGCTTGAGAAAGCCATTGAAATGACGAGAAATGTGTTCCCGCCCACCGGTCACAGAAGTCCAATGAAACCCGCCCATATTTGGTACTCATGCTTGTACGCCCTAAAGAAAGGAGTCGTTTTCTATTGTGCCGATTCTTTTAGGGGTGACAATAGTGATGATTTTTTTTTTTTTCGTGGAATACGCTTTGCACGACCAGTGCTACTCAAGTTAAAGCAATATCCGAAGCCAGTGTTCACCAGTTATCGGTCCTTACTGCAAACTAACCTCAGTAGTTGTATGTAGCGAAATCACCTACCCCACTTTAAAATTAAACATCTGAGAGATTTACAAGCCAAGACCACAGTATCTATAACTAATTAAAATTAGAGTACAGCTCCACGACTTCCAGCTGAATGTGCGTTTCTGTGTGCTAAACGACTGCATTCACAAGCTCATTACTATATGTCCGAAAGGATGACGTAAAGACCGAGTCAGCTTAAAAATGCTTGGTTTCTTTTGCAGTGTTGCACAAAGAACAGCCGAGGGCCCAGTCTGTTAGGATTTCAATGGGAATCTGAAACAACATAACCAACTGTTTATTTGTTTTGTTTTTAGCTGACTTGTTTTGTAATACCTTCAAAGAAACAAATGTAACATCGTTTTTGTTTGTTTGTATGTTTGTTTTTTTGTATTTGTATAAATCGCCGTCTTAAAATGATATTAGGCCCTTCATCTTTGTTCTAGCCTATCATTCAAAATTGTATACCGGTACCTGCACACTTCAGTTTTTAGTTTTTCCATTGTCTGTTTTAATGCCATCATTTATAATAACAATGGTGCAAATACCAACAGTCAAATCATAATAAACAATAATACAGGGCATACTGTAAATCTCTGCAAAAAAAAATTACAAAAAATAGGTAAGTACAGTAGAGACAAAATAAAATAAATATTGGGCATCATACATTTAATCTTTTAAATCTGTGAGTTGTTTCCACCCGTATTTCGCAGCTTCTCTCACAGTCCAGAGGTTGGCCTGTCATTCTGGTTTAGTTCATTATTTTGAGAGATAATTGAGCACAGGTTATTTAACAACTGTTGACTCGTTCAGTTAAATGATGTCAGTTAACTTAATACAGCAGTGGTCTAGTTATGTTAGCCTAAAATGTAATGCATTGGTATCTAGCAACTATATTAATACATATATAAATTTAGCATTTGTACTATACTTTATCAGGTAGTAACCTGGTTGAGACTGACAGTTCAGTTTGTTTACATTTAGATGCAAGGATTTAAACCTGTTACCCGTCCAAAAAAGCAACAATTTTAAATATTCCAAATGTTTTAAATATAGTTGTTGTTTTTTTTACATTTGTATTAGCTTACACTAAAAACATAAATACTGCAAACGGGCCTTTTCAAAACGCTACACATCCTATTTTTAATTCTGCTGTTCATTTATGACGCTCGCAAATCCTATTTTTAGAGGGCAATCATAAATAATGAACACTGCAAATGTAGAGTAGATGGGCGCATATCATAGTAACATTGTGAATGCACCTCAGTAAATAACGGCGTGTATTAGGACCCTCTCAATAGTCATAGTAACTTACTGCTATAAGGTATTTGTCTGCTTTGCAGGTACATATTGAGGATATTATGTCATCACACTAAATATGATACCTGTGTCGCATTCCAGTCGAGACTGTATCACATTCCAGTCGAGACTGTATCAACATTCCAGTCGAGACTGCATCACATTCCTGTCGAGATACGTCTTCCGCGACACTTCAGTTTATGCCAGTATGCAGTATGTCTTGTTGCACACATGTCCTTCCTCCTTGAAGCCCCCCTGTCACTCTGTGAATACCAATCTGCAGCAGCAACAGCAGGTCACACATGCCCTCTGTAAACTCTCCTGTAGTCCACGGAAGCAAAACAAGCACCAAATGGGGTTTGTGTTACCGGTAACATTTTACAGGAAAAACAGAGTGGAAACTGCTAGGCTGCAGTGATATAGTTATAGCAATATAACTATGATACAGTCCAAACAGTACAATGTTGCAATGTTTCAGAAGTTCAGTCACGCTAAACAGAAAGTCTCTGTTTTAACCAACTTCACCGCCAGATGGCACTGTTTATAAACGGGTTTGCCAATGACACTTTAAAAATGCAGTGTCCTGTCTCTGTCTACAGCAAACATCATTTCACGTTTTAGCCTTCTGTGGGTTGTGCTTTATCGCAAAGAAAGATGACTTTACATATTTTCAACTTTATGTTGCTCACTATATGTATGTATAAAAAAACCGGTTGGTTTTGTGATGTGTATATCACTATATATTTTTGCACACGCTATATAACAAACAACTAGATACCGTTTCTTCAAATTATGATAATGTGAATTGCCATTTTCCCCTTAAGAGGGCAGTGTTTTTTGTTTTGCTTTTTACTGAATGATGAACTACAGTAAATGACTGAAACGGGGCATAACGTTTTAAAAACAAACTAAACTTAACAAAGCGGCATAGCGATTATTATCATGCGTTAAAAACCTGGAACTGGCTATATACAGTCCACTTTCTTTCTTTCGGATGCCATAATATGAGCTGCATTGTCCAGCCCATAACGCCCCCAAACGGAAGACGCCAAACTGTTTGTTTCTGTACTGTAGTACGTAGCTAACGCGCAAGCCGTTTGAAAGCAACATTCATAAAAGCACACTTGCTTTACTACGTTCTGTATAGAATGGATCGTGAAAACATCGAACTGAACGGTGCCGCTGGCGCGGGTTCTGCCGACCGTGAGGTAAGAAGCATCAATTATATAACCCATTACCGATTTAAACCTAAATTTAAGAACCATCTTAATTGAACGGAATGCAGAATTCTGAACCTTTGTTAAAACATAACAATGCCTGTTTGTTTACATTGTAGTTTATATTTCAGATCGAATGTATTTGAGTTGTTGGTATACTTTTAAGGTATACTGTTGAATTCATAATCATGATGAACCAGAATTCGCCAGATATGTTTTGTGAAATGAAAGTATGCGGCGCCTAGAGATGCCGGTGGCTGGTCTTCATGTTATCTTTCAATACAAAACTCGTGTTTACTATCAGTAAATCCTTTTTTTTTTTTTGGTTGGGTTTGTCTGCTTTTGAAAACAGTATGTATGTATGCATTTACTTATTTATTTATTAGCTTCTGGTGTTGCCATAGTAACTGAAACACATTTGCCTGGTTTTAATATAATCTGGTTTCCCGGAAGTGCTATAATTATGATTTCCCGTTGTGTGATGATATTAATAATATGTATGTGTAAAGCTTAAAAAACAAAAAAAAACAGGTGTATGGAATTTATTTGTATTTACATATTTGCCCCATTTCACAGATATGATGAATGTACCTGAAAATATATATATATATATATATATATATATATATATATATATATATATATATATATATATATATATATATATAGTGATTTGTTTTATTGGTATGTGACCCATTATGAATAGGCTAACAATCCATTGTCAGGAGGAAGTTGCAGCTTCGGTCTAAAGTTCCCCAAAAGTCCGTACTGTGTCATGTGACTTGCAAATACCGCCCCTTCCGAAGAACATTATTAGTATGACATCACAGAACAGTGGATTTTTAAAAGTAGTAGAAATTGAATAGTGAATACAAATTACTACTGTTCCACAACATTTATCAAATGTCTAATTTCATCAGGAACCACAGCCCATATTGTATACAATAACACAAATTATATACATTTTATATTCTACAGTACTTTTTACTGCACTTGGGAGAAAAAAAAGATCCTGATGCTTCTTGCAGGACTTGATCAAACTTCAGAAGAACAAAACATGTGATAGTCCTGATGGCACTGCTCTGTTGATACATTGATCAAATGTTTAATGATGGGAGAGTGTTCAACTTTAAAACACACAAATTCCTTATTCAAGAAACATTTGGTGAACCACAACGAGCTATGCTGTGCTTTTGTATCACGACACAAGCAGTACATACCTGTATTACGATACAATCGATCATGTAAAGAAAGTGTCTTGAATCATTGATACACAATGAATCATTACACCCTGGATAATAAGTGCCGTTAAATTACTCTTGTCCTTAAAACAACATGCTACACCAGGCTCGGTACCAAAGCACTGAGCTGTCACCTGCCACTGGAACATCTCGCTTTTACAGATGTTACAATAAATTCTTGCATCATCTCAGAAGATTCCATTTCGATTCTGTTTTTAGTCGTCAATACCCAGAGCAGTGTGTGATGCTTGCTGTCTACGGTTCTCTTTTATCTCAATGTAGCATTATTAGGGTTAGTGCACAGAGCTGTATCGCTTTTGTAAATGTACAAGACGGTAGTTAGGTTCATGGTTTGTAGATTGATGTTCACATTGACAAGTCAAATAGCATATATTTTCACTTGCTAAGTACAGTATTAAGCTGTTCTTTGGGTCAAAACCCAAATACTGGTAAGTAATAGTTTGTCATGTACACCATTATAAAGGTTTACCATAGTAATACAGCATAGTGAAAGTGTGGCAATGCATAGGAAAGCATTTTAAAGCCCAGATACTGTAGGTATGGTAAACGATGGTAAATGCATAGTAAAACCACAGGGAAGGCATAGGGAAACTGCAAGATTTCACTGCAAATCTACCTTGGTAAACTTTTAGCATAAGTTCAATTGGTGTACCGAATGTGTTGCTGCTTGATACATTTCAGTATAAAACTGAATTTACATTTTGGAACATACAGTAATAGCTGTTTTTATTAGGTCATCTTTACCAGAAATTAATTTAAATAAACGAGTACAATGAATTAATACAAAAGCAGGTGTGGTATAATTTCATTCATGTTGAGTTCCATTAAATGTCCTTTGACGTCAACGGGAACAATAGACCTATACAACTCAGCACCTGTTGGTCCGGCATGCTGGATTCACACAAAGCCAGTCCACTAGGGGTGAAGTTTTGGGCTTATGTTGAACATGGATTTCAGCGCTTGGAACAAAGGAATTTAATGAGAAAAGAATGCAAGATTCTTAAACAGAACATAGAAGCTAGATGTATTTATGAATGGACTTTTAAAGAAATAAGTTTGAAAAGTCATTTTAGCAAACAGTCTAGTCTCTTAAAAGTTGAAAAATGCTGCCTCTTAATACAGCATTCCCCTGAACTGAGGAACTGTGGTCTGTGGTGTTTCTATCACTTTGGTCATGGAGTTGTGTTATACATATGGGTAATATGGGAGGCTTTTAAGGAACTAAATACAATACTTTAAAGGAAAGTTGTTTTCCCTTTTTTAACTGAAAAAGAAAATATTAAAAATGATGGAATGCAAGAATACACTATACTAGTTGTATCCATTTCGTGTTGTAAAAATCAGATTTTCGTATGTATAATTTGCATGGGGTAGGAAAAGAGAGCAGTTTATGGATGTACTGTGTTAGGAGAAAGGACTGCATTAGAAATGATGTTCCTTTCATGACATTGTGCCAGAAATCACACGAGTCAGCTGTGTGGTAAAATAGCAGCTTTTCACATTCCCCAAAGAATACAGGCGTCAGGATTGCTGCCTTTCAGGGGCTTTCCATTTAAAATCATGCAGCTCTGCCTCTGTATGCGAGTGCCTGTCAGATGGAATTTGAGTTCACAATGAAATGCAATGTCTTCCGGAATGAATAAGAGGCAGGGTGGAGTGTCCTTATAAAAACAGTTTGTTTTTGAGTTTGGGGTGGTGGGTGGGATAATCTATGGGTGGAATGTAATTACCAGGGGGAGGGGGAGCGGTGCAGAGGAGGGGCACAGTCTGTTGATTAGGTTTTAGCACAGAGACTTAACATTATTCTCTTCAAAGTAGAATGCTCCAATTTTGGCAGTACTAAGAGCAACAACAAAAAAAAAGGATTCTTAATTAGACGATAACGCAAGAGGTGACTCAGGCTGCAGAGAAAACAAAATAATAGATCAGCAGAGTGCTGGATCACAGCGGCTAGCTGATCGCAAATGCAATAGAAATTGTCCAATGTTTTGGTAAAGTATGCTTTGCATTACTGGTTGCCCAAGTTGACAAACCCAATAGCTGCCGTACAGTAAACATAGAACAATCAAATGGAAGGTAGTTGTTCATCAGATATTTGTTCATTTTGTGATGGGTATCACTTTTTACTCTTCTCAATAAAGCCGTCCATACTGTGTGTTAGAGATAACGCCTGTTCAAGGACTGACCTACTGTAGTTTCCCACTAAAACACTTTGTAAAATATGTGCAAACGCATTCCACTCGTCCAGTTGAACTTTGTAGTACGGGAAGAAGAGGGCCTGTGGGTTACAGTATAACCCAGAAGTGTGCAGAAACAGCACTTTTAAAATCAATCCCAAAACAACATATTTCATTCTGATTCAGTCATACAGAACCTCCAGACCTGGAGATGTTTAATACATTAACAATATCCGCTCATATTCACTGCAGTGCAAATGAATTTCTTTATGACTTTCTAATGATCTGCATCAGTGTCAGTCATTTTAACAGCATTGGCGATGGAGGATTGTTGCTGGTAGTCTTTCAAATGCTAATGTTGGATTTTGTGTACACATCCAGCTGGCGGTTCAAGCACAATCCCCATTGTTAGCTACCATAGGAGCAGAAATGCCATCCAACCATTTTAACAAATAAATATAAAGTATTGCTGTATTGATTTCTGCAGTCAGAACCTTGATGAGTGAAAGCTTACAATACAGAAGTCTCTCTTTACTGTATCTGTAGAGACTTCAAAGGTTCATCAGTCAGTGCATAGACTACAGCTCCTGAAAAGGTTAAGTGCACTGGGAAAGTGATCTAATTGGTGTCAACGTGATGCCCCGGTTCTTAAGCAGTCTCAGATGACTGTTTACTAGACTGGATATATTTTCTGCAATTGATACTGAAGGTGAATTATCAACGAAAGTGTTGCCTCTAAACTAGCCTTGTTGTTTTGCAAATTTAAAACTAGGATTGAGTGGAGGGTGCTGTTTCTTTTCACTGTCTCCGCAGTTATAGTACTGTACTAGAAGAGTTCAAACATGATTATCTGTCTGTGGAACAGGCTCCTTCTTCCCACAACCACACATGCAACAGTTTATCCACATTATAGAGAAGTCTGTTTCTAAAAGCACCTTTTACATGAAGGTGTTGTAGCAAAGGGAGCTACAGGTTATGTTGCTATTATCTTTGCAGTACTGCAAGTCAAGCCACTTATTATTGAATGATTTAATGATTTCTTCCATATCAAAGGATACTTCTTTAATAGTGCTTCATTGTGTGCACTAGATGGACTGGTTAAAGACTTGAAAGAAACTATGCTGATACAAATAGTGTATTGTACACAATGTATTGGCACTGTCTTGAAGCTAAAAACAAAAACTGTACCACACAGCATTTTATATATATATATATATATATATATATATATATATATATATATATATATATATATATATATATATATATAGTACTGTGCAAAAGTTTTAGGCAGGTGTGAAAAATGCTGTAAAGTAAGAATGCTTTCAAAAATAGACATGTTAATAGATTATATTTATCAATTAACTAAATGCAAAGTGAGTGAACAGGAGAAAAATCTAAATCAAATCCATATTTGGTGTGACCACCCTTTGCCTTCAAAACAGCATCAATTCTTCTAGGTACATTTGCACAAAGTCAGGGATTTTGTAGGCATATAGTCAGGTGTATGATTAAACAATTATACCAAACAGGTGCTAATGATCATCAATTCAATATGTAGGTTGAAACACAATCATTAACTGAAACAGAAACAGCTGTGTAGGAGGAATAAAACTGGGTGAGGAACAGCCAAACTCAGCTAACAAGGTGAGGTTGCTGAAGACAGTTTACTGTCAAAAGTCATACACCATGGCAAGGCTGAGCACAGCAACAAGACACAAGGTAGTTATACTGCATCAGCAAGGTCTCTCCCAGGCAGAAATTTCAAGGCAGACAGGGTTTCCAGATGTGCTGTCCAAGCTCTTTTGAAGAAGGACAAAGAAACGGGCAACGTTGAGGACCGTAGACGCAGTGGTCGGCCAAGGAAACTTACTGCAGCAGATGAAAGACACATCATGCTTACTTCCCTTCGCAATCGGAAGATGTCCAGCAGTGCCATCAGCTCAGAACTGGCAGAAAACAGTGGGACCCTGGTACACCCATCTACTGTCCGGAGAAGTCTGGTCAGAAGTGGCCTTCATGGAAGACTTGCGCCAAAAAGCCATACCTCCGACGTGGAAACAAGGCCAAGCGACTCAACTATGCACGAAAACACAGGAACTGGGGTGCAGAAAAATGGCAGCAGGTGCTCTGGACTGATGAGTCAAAATTTGAAATATTTGGCTGTAGCAGAAGGCAGTTTGTTCGCCAAAGGGCTGGAGAGCGCATACAAATGAGTGTCTGCAGGCAACAGTGAAGCATGGTGGAGGTTCCTTGCAAGTTTGGGGCTGCATTTCTGCAAATGGAGTTGGGGATTTGGTCAAAATTAATGGTCTCCTCAATGCTGAGAAGTACAGGCAGATACTTATCCATCATGCAATACCATCAGGGAGGCATCTGATTGGTCCCAAATTTATTCTGCAGCATGACAACGACCCCAAACATACAGCGAAAGTCATTAAGAACTATCTTCAGCGTAAAGAAGAACAAGGAGTCCTGGAAGTGATGGTATGGCCCCCACAGAGCCCTGATCTCAACATCATCGAGTCTGTCTGGGATTACATGAAGAGAGAGAAGCAACTGAGGCTGCCTAAATCCACAGAAGAACTGTGGTTAGTTCTCCAAGATGTTTGGGCCAACCTACCTGCCGAAGTTCCTTCAAAAACTGTGTGCAAGTGTACCTAGAAGAATTGATGCTGTTTTGAAGGCAAAGGGTGGTCACACCAAATATTGATTTGATGTAGATTTTTCTTCTGTTCACTCACTTTGCATTTTGTTAATTGATAAATATAAACTATTAACATGTCTATTTTTGAAAGCATTCTTACTTTACAGCATTTTTTCACACCGCCTAAAACTTTTGCACAGTACTGTATATATATATATATATATATATATATATATAACAATTGTGGAACTCAGAATCAGCATTAGAGTTTATGCTGATAAGTGCCCAGTTTAACAGTCAGAACAGTGTGTTCACAAAGGGCTGGGAGTATGGAGAGAGACTATCATGCTGATAGTGCAGAGAGCCCTAACTCAATTAGGAACCACTGCAGAATAGCAGACCAATATGCTACAGTATGCAAAAGCTGTCATCAAAAGGAGCCTGTTGGTGGTTGTTAGTACTTGTAAGGAAACTGCCTTGAAGTTCAATAAAGGCAACCGTAATGTGTCATTGCATACAGTATGTCATCCCAGATTGAGTCGATAAAAGATCAATAGAGCTTTTAAATGGCTTTCTGTTAGTAGTGCTGTTGTCTGTAGTCCTATAAACAGGCCAATGTTTGTATATTATTGTAACATTTTAGTTGTGTAAAACAGTTTCTATCTTCTCTATCTACTTTACCTACCAGTCTACTGTAACTGTCTACCTTTCTATCTACACCATAAATATACATATATATATATATATATATATATATATATATATATATATATATATATATATATATATATAATTATCTACTGTATCTGAAATGATCGACAGGCGATCTGCAGTTAAACCACTGCAGGATTTCACTAACAAAGCAGCTTGTTTACGGTAGGCATCTGAGGTCACCATGAAGCAAAATACATTATGATGCAATTTCATAAAATCACCACTTCTGCAATAATTACTTTCACTTCATGGGCTGAGAGGAAATCACATTTTTTCCTAAACAGGGCAAAGTTGCAGCTTTTGTTTGTCTTCCTTTTTTTTAGTATGCTGGCATTTTACTCCCTGGTCATTTTGTAAAGTCAGAAGTGTAAGTATAACCGTTAACCTGCCCCCTGCAACACTCAAGTGGAAGTACAGCAGGAAACATCACACTGGCTCTTTGTGGTACAGTATCTCTTACATCCCCACATTGTAGACATGCAATTTGAGAGGTATAAACATCATTAAATCCTTATTATTATTATTATTATTTATTTCTTAGCAGACGCCCTTATCCAGGGCTTACTTACAGTCGTAAACAAAAATACATTTCAAGAATCACAGTATAAGTATTAATACAAATAAGAGCAAGATAAAATACAATGACTTCGGTTCTAGCAAGTACAAGTATGACAAAATACGATTCAATAGTTACATCAGGATATAATTAAATACAAAATACTACAGATTAAATAACACTTGTGACAGATTACAGTACTCTAAAGTACAGGATTAAATGCAGTAAAATAGTGTATATTAAAACAGTGTTCACAAAACTCTATTTAACAACATCAATGTTTTTTTGAGCTAAATGAAAAAGTGGATGGAAAGTTCTGAAGCTGAACTCTGGATTATTATTAATTATTATTATTATTATTATTATTGATGATGATGTTAAAATTCATTACAAGTAATACATCAGTTAAAATCACTGATCAGATGTGACTGGGGAAGATACAGTACAAGTGCAATGTTGAATATTTGGAGCAGGAGGAGGGGTTCACACTGTGTCCTTGCTGTTCGGAGCTACTCCATCAGAATCCTGATCTCCCTGAGTCAATGTTCCAAGAGTTTTGAGGAGGAGGATACCATGATCTCACCCCATCTGCCTATTACACAGAGCCTCTCCAGACTAATTTACTGGGAAGCCCCTTGCAGCCTGATCTATCTGCTGTGACTCATAAACTGATGAAATAAAGCGACTCAATTGAAATATTTAACACAAATCCCTCCAGGTTACATTCTTTCTGAAATACAATTCAAGATGGCCACCTTTTGTTTGATCAGGGTTTAAACTTATTGACAAGCTTTTTTGTTTTACCAAGAACAGCACTCTCCCTCGGGTTGGTAATACATTTAAGCAGATTTACATTGCAGGAGTCATAGTAACTATCTTCCCCAAGAACTGCAATTACACCCCGATAGTATACCGGACCACTGTTTGTTTGATCTCAAGGAGGAACATAGAAAGCTTGCACGAGAGTAAAGAGGATTTTAAAAAGCACATTATTGCGTCACCTTTAAATGGGAATGTGGAAAGCATGGAGATTAACACAATCTTGAAGTGAAACTGGTGTCTATAAATAGGCAGTCTCACTGTTACTGCCTACCCTGTACACATCATTAACACAGTTGTTCCCAGCCCAAAACAAATGCAGCGCTACAGTAGTTTTGGCAAGATAGCCGTCTGATTTATCTTTTCACCCAAGCCAAAAACTGTAAGACATGTCCTGTTATATAAGCCCCATGGCAAGATGCCTGCAATTAGGTTATTTACAGTATTCAAAAATGACTTGAAATGATGTAAACAAAACAGGAAACATGAAATATAGTGGGGGCAGCTATCCTGCCCCTGCCCATGGCTTCCCTACAGTCAGCCTCTCCACTATCAGCAAACTAAATTATGGGCAGGGTACCTCAAAGGGCGAGGCCGAAGATGTAATGGGAAATATGTATAACGTAGCATTATCTTGTCTTCAGCTTTAGTAAATTTTGTTCTTTCAATCGCATGAGTTTTCCTGACTCTTGCGGTGGTTTTGCATAGTGGAATTTGTTTAATTCATGCTGAAGGGTTGAATGACAAACAAAGCATGAAAGCACTAAACCCCTGAGATATACAGTGCAAAGATAAACAGAGGAAATTGCTTTCCTAATACAGCCTTTGGCCTTGTATTAATGAGTCCTTTCATATTGTCCAGCACAGCAGAAATTTGCATGTGAACGATTTACTTTCAAAGGCTAGAGGATGGAAATAAAACTTTTGCATTATGTTAAACTAGAATAAATAGCATGCAGTCTGAGCCGAGTGCCGATTAGGAGTCCTGTCCTATCAGCCTTTGTCAGACATGCAATTGTACTTGCAGCTATGAGATAAAAATAAGTGCAACTGCTCATACAGTATAAAACGCACAAACTTGTTAGAGTGCAGAGGGCATTTCAAAAAGAGCTCTACATGGTGCTTCACTGGTTTTCTGTCTACTTTTCATCTCCAACAGCTCTTGCCTGCATAGAGTATGTAGCTATCTACCTGACTGGACTCCCAAGTTACTATACTAAGGTGAAAAAACACACACTTTACAACAGTTTGATAGTTGGGCTTCACTGTTTAACTTTCAGCTTGTCCCAAAGCTGAGACACACCCTGTAAACACGAACAAAAAACACAATTCCAAAGCCAACAGTTTATACAGCAGTATCCATGAAAGAGTTTAAATGCGCGTTTACAAAACTTCCAATGTAAAATTAAACTAGAAATGTTTGGGTTTAGCATGTTATCAAAGAGGACACACATTAAAACGGTTTTACTTGAGCATATGGACCGCCAGTAATAAACATGCTGGTAACTGTCCAGGTATAAAACATCATTATTATTTTTATCCACAATAATAATAGCTTATTGTATTTCATAGAAGATCTCTTTCCAATTTAACAAGGTGCTTAATTAACACACACTAATAAATCCGACTACAGCATTTCCTATTAGCAAGCACATGAATCCAATCACATTAATCAAAGATTTTATAGCTGTGACAGACTTAGTCAACAACTACCCAAAATTCTAGACTTAAAATAACTTGAAAATTCCAAACCGAGCTAAACAGCCCACACATTGAGGTTCCAGTATTGCCTTGCAATTGCAGCTAGTTTCTATTGCAGTGCCTAGCTGTTGAGCTTAAACATTCTGGTAACGATGAATAAAAAGCTGGCTTTGCTTGCATCCGTGGATATATACCAGCAAAGGTTTGCCAGCACACTTCAGTCGTGACCTGAAAGAACTACTCTGCTATTTGGTCCTGATTCTCTCCTGACCAAACACACAGTGAAATACAGCAAAACATGCCAATCAGCACTGTGAAACCAGCCTGTAAACCTCATTTTGTTTTAATATTAAACTGAGGCTACAGCCGGTTTCAACTGCAGTCTGCAACCAGAGATCACCTGTATTGTATGTTTCACATGTTTTTATAATTGATATTATAGTCCGCAATCCTAACTGGGTCGGACAAAGTCCCAATTTAAATCCACATCATCCTGATCTGTTGCTGATGGAAATGAAGCAGTTGGACTTCAGATCGCTTCGAACTTGATCCCAGTGGCAAATGGAATCCCACAAGCTTCTTTATATGTGCCAAATTGGGTTCTGGTTTTGTGTGGGCTACAGCCGAGTCCACCTAATCGCTGCTTCACCTCGCCTCACAAACCTCTGTCTTAGGAGAATCTCTTATCAATTTACAAGTGAAGGACGTGCATGTTTATAGATACTTGTCCCGCTTTTGTTTGGCATTGTCTTTTATACACATATTAAGTGGTTTGAATGACTTTGTAATTCAGTGCATTATGAGCAAACAAAGAGTGGAATGTAAACAACACTCAAGGCCTAGGGTCATATATTAAGGGATAAGTACATAAACATATGGTAAAAAGAAAATATGTTCATAGTTGTCGTGCAAAATCAAGGATTAACATATCTTGTTGCATCAGTGGTACGATCCGAGTTTTAAAAGGAGGTGTCCTATTCAGATTTTGTCTGCCCCTGTTTACAGTACGCAATGTACTGATGCCATCCGAGAATTACAAGCACGATTGAGTGCTGGTAATACCCTGGACAATTCAAAAGAAAGTATCAGGTGAGCTTCTTTGGTTTTAATCAACCATAACATTGCAGTGACTTGTCAATGAGCCATGTTGTCACCCCCGATATATTTATACACATCTGTGTTTTGCAGCCTACTAAAAACGAGCCCTTGCATTGTCTTGTAGCGAGTGTTCTGATGTTCATGCCAGACTGTAGTTAGGTTGATTTCTTTTCTTTCTTTGTCTCTCCCTCCCTCGCTGTTGCAGTCCTCGGCCTATCGTCGCAGCAGGAGAAATGCCCCGATCAACATGAATCACTACGCCAACAAGAAGAGCGCTGCGGAGAGCATGCTGGACATTGCGCTGCTTATGGCCAATGCCTCCCAGCTGAAAGCCGTGGTGGAGCAGGGGCCCTCCTTCAGCTTCTACATCCCGATCGTGGCCCTCATCAGCATATCCCTCATACTGCAAGTCGTTGTCGGGGTGCTGCTCATATTCATCGGTGAGTGCCTGGAGAGTGAGGACACTTTTCAGTGCATTCACTCACCGATGCCATATTCCAAACTGAGTGTGGGTCTGTTTTCCATTTACAGAGCAAATGGCTTCAGATCTGTTCATTTTACCGGGGTATACGGTATACGTTGCAAAGGTGTAGTGCATGGTAAAGGACAGAGAAGTAAAGCAAAGCCTGGTAAAACACGACATAAAGCATGGTGAAGCACAGGAAACAGTACAGCACTACAGTCTTCTCATGTTGGGTGCAGCCCTTAGAGTCTCCCAGGCTTGATTGGCTAGACGGAGAGAGTCCCTTTCCATTTAGAACTCCCCTTGGCACAGGTTGTGCCATCCTGGTTCAACTGTGGGGCAGGTGAATGACATTTTGATATATTTCCTCTGAAAGGGACGCTCAAGCACAGAGAACAATGGAGGAATCTAAAACAAGCAGCCCAACATGAGCTACAGTCAGCAGGGAAGGGCATTGCACACAACAAGTGATTGGAAAATGTTCAGGCCTTATTACAGGAAGACCATTGTGTTTTTCTTTAATTTCCGAAGCCGATAATGAATTCATTAAATCGCCAATAGCAGTTGCTAACAATACTGTTAATGGGTAAGCCCTTTGCACTGCTTGTAAAAACAGTGCCAAATGCGTCAGATGATTACTGTGTTGTTTTCCACAGAGTATTTTTCCATTAGCCTTCCTTCTTCCTCCTGGTTTGTCAAGAGTAATTTTATGAGAGCCATGAGTCTGTGCTGCATATGAAATCTCCAACTGCTGCTTCACCTCAGCTGTCTGAACAGCCACGCATGTCTTGAATGGCCTACATTTCTGTCCCCTCTGGCTAGGCCAAGCATAAGGAATATATTGCATTTTCAAATGTTGGGATTGCTGTTTGCCATTGCTGACGCACACTGCTACATGGGGAAAATCACAGCATATTGGACAACTCAGTATTAATAATAAAACTGTGTTGTGAACTGCATGAGACTGTGGTCTACTTTTTGCAAGCTTATTCTGTTACCAGGTACAGCAGCTGGTGTTGGCATAACAGTCTGATGCTACTAATGTGGTCTATTTTAATGATCTGAACTGTGGTGGAGATACATCTCAAAACTCTTGAACTCTCTTAATCCAGCTGGGGTTTTGTGATGTACAGAAGCCACTTAATAACTCAAGCTTAGAAACTGAAAAATCAAGTTTATAAACTGTTTAGCTCAGGGGGGTCCAATCCCGGTCCTGGAGGGCTAGTCCACTCCAGGTTTAACAGGTACCATGAGATCAGTAACTACTTCAGGGTCTGGATGGATGTTTACTTGGTTCAGTTAAACAATTTAGAACAGGGTTGAAACAAAGTCCAGGAGTGCAAAGACTAACTTTACATTCAGAGTAATCACTTTCTGATTGAAATAAAAACAGCTTGGTGTGTATTGATGGATCTGCAGCCTTTATATAACACAGCTAAACTTTGAACAAGCCACTATGTAACACTGCCATTTTTTTATTTTCTACAGTAAAATACGACCTGAATGATGAAAATAGACAAGCCCGGCTGGACCTTCTCAATAATATTACAACCGGGCTGGTATTTATCATTGTGGTTGTGAATATCTTCATCACAGCGTTTGGAGTTCAGAAATCAGTCCCACAAAACCTGAAGCAATAGACTGGAAACCGAGAACCTGCTGTCTTCCATTTTCAAAGGTACAGTTTCAAAATCATCCTGGACTGTGTGTTTCTATATTACAAAGACTTTTGTGAAACACTATGTCACAATGGCATTGTGGTTTTTTTTTTTAATCCTGTATTTTCACAAACTGCTTTTCAGAGCACTGATTTGATCTGTTAGCTACTGTGGAAAAAGCATGATACTGGACGACATGCCCCCACATACCCACATTGTACTCTACAACCCACACAGACAGTCTATCCACAGAGAGTGCAGCGTGGTGACACTGCTCAGAATGTAGTTTAGTCTCTTCTGTACTGGACAGACCCCAGAGCGAAATAGGAAAAATGAGAGCATTCAGTGCGTTTTGCAGCCTCTTTATTGGAAGTATTCTTATGGGGTTTTGTATTAGACTGACCTTAAACAGGTATATAAGTGATCTACAATTTCAGTCTGCCGATATATTAACACATAAAATATAAAGTGACCCAGCAGCTAAGGGTACTGTACTGTATGCAGTTATTTAACACTAACACTGCGTTAAAGAAGCATCAGACTTATTAAGGCTTGGTTGAAGTATTTTTAGTTTGCCAGTACATTGTGCAGAACACAATACACAATAACACTTCAAAAACTACAACCTCGTATAAATTATGACATCATAAGGGAAAAATCTGGACTTAAGTGTTTTCTTCATTTATAGTCAAATAGGATTCCTGTTCTCAACAAGGGGCACAACAGGCAATAAGCTTAGCAATGAAAGTCTTTGTTCATTAATTGGACTTTGCAACTGGACAACAGCTATAAACAGTAGGTCTCTGAAGCAGTGTTGCGATCCAAGGAAAACAACTCACGATTGATGGATTCCTCAATTCACTCCCTTTTAGATATATTCCAGCTCCCTGGTATCTTCATTCAGCAACCCGGGCTACAGAGAGATGCTAAACACAACTCAGATTCATCAGCACAGCAGGCCCTGCGAAGAGGTTTGGGTTACGAAGGAAACAGAACACAGAACACAAAACACGGAACACGGAACACAGAACACAGCCGAAAAGCCTTGATTTATCAGCAGTCACACCTCATAGGCTCCTTCCTTCTTTACAGGGTCTTTGGGCTTTTAGACCCCAATGAAATCTACCAAGTTACAGCAATATGCTTTGTAAAGTCATTGTTCACAAAACCCTGTTTTCACCACATCAGGGGAGGACACATTGTAATACATTTTTAATTGCCCTAATGTGATTCGTTGCGATTATTCTCCATCATTAATTGTGTAAAGTGTCTGAAAAGAGCCTAGGCTTATAACTACTGTACTAGAGATATTCAAGATTTTATAAGAGTAATTTATATATAATTTGTATATTCTTCATTCAAATTGAAAAAAAAAATGGTATATAGAAAACCAAACAGTATTTTCTTAAAACGCTAAAGGGGTTAGTAGTAGTATAACGTTTGACAACAATGCATGGGTAGTGGGGTCTACAACATTATCCAAACAAAGCACTTACTGGCACTATGCTGAGGTCATCGGGTATCCTAATTTAAACTGGGTGTTTAGTGGGGGGATGGGTTTTTAATTAGGAACGTTACAGTATTCATCTGCATCAATTTCAGTGTGGTTCAGTGATTAAAGAAAAGGACTTGTAACCAGGAGGTCCCTGGTTCAAATCCCACCTCAGCCACTGACTCATTGTGTGACCCTGAGCAAGTCACTTAACCTCCTTGTGCTCCGTCTTTCGGGTGAGACGTAATTGTAAGTGACTCTGCAGCTGATGCATAGTTCACACACCCTAGTCTCTGTAAGTCGCCTTGGATAAAGGCATCTGCTAAATAAGCAAATAATAATAATAATAATAATAATAATAATAATAATAATAATAATAATAATAATAATAATAATGATGGCCATTTTATCATTTCATTCCAGCAGGAGCCCAGACAATGGTGACAACATTTCAGTTTCTGTTGTGTTTACAGACCTTCTCTTGGGAGGGTTGCTTTGGTGCAAGAGCTCCCTCTAGGGCCTCGACTGATAAACTGCTGCTTTATATAAATCTGTTATTTACAAAATAATGTACATGCCTTAATTAAGCTTTTTCTACTAATTGTTTTGTATTTCCTACACTTTTTTTTTTAAAGCAGTGCTTTCCCTTGCTATACTGTAGATCTGTACACAAAGTGAATAGCAATATTACTGTAATTTAGATTTTCTGTGAAAGAAAGTACAAAACCAAGAAAGGGGTTGGTCACCTGAACCTTGGGCATCAATGTTTGTTTTTAATCAAAGTTCATTTTAAATTTAATTTCAGATATGTTAGTGAATAGTATTATATGTGTCACAGTGATGATACATGTTCTTTTTATGTAAAGTAGATTTTATTTGTATATTATTTAATTTTTTTATTATAATAGGGTCTATTCGGTTCATTTTAAACGGTGACAGATCTAAATGCTGGCATTGTTTTAAATGTTTGTTTGTTTGTTTGTTTTTAAATGAAGTAAAATACCAGGTTTGGTAATGTTTCTGTTTAATGAAATACATCATTTTTTAAACTTAAAAATACCACATATACTGTTTTTATTGGTAGTGTGAGATTATAAAATGTTTATATTGATTTGTACTTCGTGTCACCAGTACCTACTACAGACAATAAGATGTCAGAATGCCTGCATGCATCAGTCTTTCACATGCCATTCCTACAATAGCAATGATATAAGCATGTGGACTCTTTATTACTCTGCGTAATGCAGAGAAAGGCATGAATATGGTCCTCACAGACATTCAGAATCTAAAGAGTTTTAGCATGTAACTTCAGTGTAATTTCTATTCAACTGTCTTTTAATTTTTGACGTTATTCAGGAATACAACAATACAAAAACAGCAAAGTGTCCAAGAACACATAAAACAAAAAAATAAAATAAAATGCATCTTGAAAAATAAAGTGTGCAGAAAATGTGAATTGTTTCAAGAAACCACAAGAAGATAGATAAAACATTTTAAAAGCAGAGAATCTAGCAATAGTATTTATAACGATTTTTCTGCAGACCCTTGCTTTGTTCTGTATGTGCAGTATGTACTACCAACAATATACAGTTTATGAAAAGCTGCTGCTGGCACTCGTTCTCCCAGTGTGCTGGCGTTTTCAGAGTAAAATAGACCCCTTCTGTTTATTCATTCAGGAAAAACAGTTCTCTCCCTTGTTTACAAAATCCCTTTGTGGTTTTAAGTATTAATCGTCTTAAGCCTAGACTGGCTTTCTGTCTGGATGTTTGTGTGTACGATATTAATGGATACAGGCCGAGTCACAAGTGACGAACAGAGGAAATTATGTACATTTGGAATTGGTCGAATGATGTGCTATTCTGTTATGGCAGGCATCAATCTCTGCATAGAGATGTCCAAATATTACTATATATGCAATCAGCAACAAAAGGGAATTCCCTACTGTATTCTGCAGACAGAACAAATCCGCTTAAGCTTTGTGGTCCTCTCACCCCACTGCAAGAGAGGAGACAATAAGAGACACCCAACACATAGCTTAGTATTGTATTAACAGTAGTATAACTCGTTTTGTTATTCTAAACTAATAACTAAATATGTCACATGCCTTGGCTAAAAATGCTTTATTTTAGCCACATTTACATTTATATTAAAAGGTTGGCCCACTTAGCAATAATGCACTTTTTGTTATTAACGTAATCAAATTTTGTTAAGTTTCATTAAACAAAATAACTAATATATATATATATATATATATATATATATATATATATATATATATATATATATATCTTCTTGCTGTGTGTTGTCTTTTTCTTTAACAGAGGTTCCCTGCCATCTGGCAGCATTAATAGCTGAACAAACCGAGTTTATCCAAGTTTCTTCCTTTAGACTGCAGTGGCTAATATGACCCTGTGACCTTCCAGCGAATGCCAGTTACACAAACCACTGGTTGGTTGGTTTTAGCCCAAATGAAGCAAAATGTTGGAAATCTTGGATTCTTGATTACTTTGCCAAAGCCAAACTTTTATTTTGTATAGCAAGTTCAATCTTTTCCATTAAACTGTACCCCCAAAGCCATTACAACACAAGAATAGTTAAAGACCATTCCTCGCAGTGCAGCTTGTCCAACTCATGTCCAAAATTAACACAGTTGATTAAACCCTGTTCCTTCGGTTCCAATGGGCTCCTTGGGATGGGGACTTTACCAGTTCTCTGCTACAGCAGATATATATTCCTTTCATACAAAGAAATAATCCAGTGCTGTAAATATGTGATTTAACAAACCACTGAGAAACCCGGAGACCGCAACTGAACTCATTCTCTGGCAGCCTTCCAGTTTGCTATTGATCAGGACTGGGTGCTGATCTTGTTATGGAGACCCTAAAGCTAATCCACCTTAACATATCCAAGGTTAAAGCAACATGAATTAAAAATACAATAGCAACAACACAGGGGCTAGCTGCTCCATAGAGATGACACCATGCAACACATTTCCACACGTTGATGCTTCATGTAATATTGAATGTACAACAACGCATTACAGTAGAGTGCTATGACCCATGCCCCTCCAAACTGCTTTCCAGTCCCTTCAATAGATGCTCATCATGACTATAATGTGCGATCACATTACAGCATCTTTAGACTGTGTCCTGTTAATGACAAAACTCAGCTGTGATTTGAATCCTGTACCATTGGGGTTTAGCAGAGCTGTAGCTATTAAAGCTCAAAATGTAGATATGTTATAATGAAGTCAGTGTAACTCAAATCTTCTGTAGTATGTGTTATGAGTTTCTAGAAAAACGAGATGGACACAATGTCACATTCTGAATGTTCCCAAAAAGAGATTGAAAATGTATGGCATAATAGAAAGTAAAGATTCTGATGTTGTTTTGTTACTGAGTATGATAAAATAGGACCCACTTTTATAAATGCCATGGATTAGGGTTAAGGTTAGATTTAATTATATGAATACAAATAAATTTTTGTTGTAGTAAATACCAACCAATCAGTTCAGCTTTAACAGTTTATTCATATATATATATATATATATATATATATATATATATATATATATATATATATATATATATATATATATATATCTTACAGACATGAATACAAGAGAGTTCAATTGATCTCTTTCGGTTAAAACCAAAATACAAATGTTGTATAAACAAACAAACAAACAAACAACACCTGTAGTCATTGATACACACAAAGCTGCTGCACAGAATGAGGAATATTTCAAGGGTCCAATAGGAAAGTGAAAAAACTGTTATAAAAATAATCAATAATGTACATCATCACATCAATAGCACCACTAATTATCAGTTTCGAATGGCCGATTTCTGTGGTATAAAAGACAAACAATCCTATTCAGAAATACTGTATCCAGTTCATATTTAAAGACTTTAGATTCTGCTCTTTCAGGTGATTCTTAATGTGCTGTGCTATCTTTCCATCAGTTATACATAATAGATTATGCAACTGCAAAGGCCTTTTTTTCTTCTTATTGCAACAGTGGTTAAAGAAAAGGGCTTGTAACCAGGAGGTCCCCAGTTCAAATCCCGGCTCACTCACTGTGTGACCCTGAGCAACTCACTTAACCTCCTTGTCCTCCTTCTCTTTCGGGTGAGACGTTGCTGTAAGTGACTCTGCAGCTAATGCACAGTGCACACACTCTAGTCTCTGTAAGTCGCCTTGGATAAAGGCACTTGCTAAATAAACACATAACAACAAGAACTTCTACAGTATGAGCAAGCTTAAATACAGGCTGTCTATACTGTAGGGGGCAGCCCTGCTTACATAAAGAACAGTTTATGCAACGACAGTCTAGAATTAATGAGTGGAAAATTATACAATTGAGAAAACTTACTTCAAAAAACTCTTTCTTTTAAATAAATGCTTTCACCTCAAACAAATATTTTATAAAGCGTCAATAAGAGAAAGAGATTAACCATGTATTTTACAGGCACAGCTGCATTTACACTCTTTGTTAAAGGGTTTTCTTTGTGAAAGTTTTGACAATGCGACAAAACAATTAGAAGGAGCTCTTGGGATATAAAAACAGCAACAAACAACTGCTTTTTATTTTACTTACAACATGCACTTTTTTCTTCTGTAGAATAATAATAATAATAATAATAATAATAATAATAATAATAATAATATACTTTGATTACAAATAATAATAAAGGCAATAGTCACAGACAGTATACCTAAGAAAGAGATGCACACAGATTTAGAGTATTATGATATTTGTTACTGATAGCTGATTATCAATTATTTTGGCTGAATTTTGGCAAAATATTTTTATTCAGTTGATCCAAGTATTGTATTCACCCAAGAAAACATCCGCCTCTAGTGGTCAAATAAAAGTTTATTAACATATGATTTAATAAACTTAAATTCAGGCAGCTACAGTATATATTTACAGACTTCAATATGTACTGAATGACCAGTATGGCCTATTGTTCTCTGTTGCTTGAGTTTATTATCCAGTTAAAACCCGATGAACAAACTATTCAGCAAAGGGCTAAGTGGAGGGCACTGTACCTGAAAAAAAACTAAGTAAGGACAAAACCATCCCACAAGCATTAGTGTCCAAAACTTTCAATCTTACAGTAAGAATAAAATATATGTTATAAGGCTTAGGATGTCGTCCTATATTTTGACAGTAAATCATTTAAAATCATATATAATGACATACATGCTTAAAAACAGTGCATTTTCTACTGCTGTACACACAGTTCACCTAGTCTTTGGTATGGCATGCTGGTTTGTGCTTACTCCATACTGATGTTGGCAAATGCAAGGGCTGCTTTTAGCATTACTGGTTCTTTGACTGGTCCTCTCGTGGGATATTAACATAGCTTTGGCTCGTCTGCTGAGCCCAATTGCTGTAAATCCTAGTATCTTCTTGGCATCTCCAAGAGCTTTATCCTCTACAAAAATAGGTAAGATTTTGTCAATTAGCGTTTAAGGCAGGATAAAAACAACAACAAAACATGATGGTTCTCCAGTCAGAATCCATACATAAATCAAACTGCTAAGTTAGAAAAATAAATTAAAATGTTAAAACATGTATTACTGTGTTTCTTTATAAAGCAGTACATTAATAAAAAAGGTCAGGTATGCAAGGCTTTTTCTCCCAAGTTTAGGTTAAAACTTCAAATCCAAGATAGAAGAACCTCAATGGTTTTACATACAGTGACCCGGAAACAGTTATAAAGTGGCATGGCTGTGGCTCCCATTTGACCCATAATGCAGAACATTAATAGCACAGCCTTGTTACTATGGCTCCCGACAATAGCATTACAAAGGGGGAGCACTGTAATACATATACAAGGCTAAAAATAAAACAATGATGGCAGTTACCTTCATTGCTGTAGTAGTACAATGCCAGCCCAGCAACAACACTAAAGCAGATGATGAAGAACACTGGACCTGGAAGATAAAAAGCCATTACGCTGCTGGAAGAGACTTTCATCAGGGAAAGCATTGCCAGTAAAAGAGCCAGCGGCACAGAGAACAATATGGGTGCTGCGCTTGTGATTTCAAGTGACGGTAATCTCGCTCTGAACACCCAAAGGAAGTGTGCAATTCAACACCACAATAAAATACCACCTGCACTGGGTTCTAAGGTGAATTCTGATGGAAGTTTCCCTGGACCGCTAACACAGAAGTCAGCCTTCCGTTTGAAACTTACTTTTACTCAGCTTCCATTTACGCCTTCAAAACAAAAGATGCCCATGCAAACACATCTTAATAGATGTACCTGTGCAGCCCTTTGTCATATTGCCAGTGGAAGAATCAGAACCTGGCTTTTTCAGAAAACTGTCAGCAATGCAATGCGGTTCGCCAGTTGGACCTAAAATTGCTGATGGGCTTGACAACTCCCTTGCAGTTATGCAATATTGCACAGTCCAAGTATTCCAAGAAGTACAGAAAAAATTACCACAGTATTGCTTAGAAATATAGGGATGTATTAAAGAGCACAGAAGTCTCATGCACCTGTTGTCCTGCTCATGCTTTATAAATACAAACCAGAAGAGATGTTTAAATGCTGATCTCAAACTTCAAGGTTATATGTTCTGATTTACCCCTTTCATTTAGCACAAATCTCTCCCTGGGGTCTGGATGAATGTTAGTCCCATTGGGTTCTGTTGCATCTAGGAACAAAAGCAGCATATGGTTAGGTCTGCTGCACTACGCAGAAACACACAACTACACAATGTTAAAGTGCTGTTGCTAAGTTATTTGATCTTATTAAGCATAGCATTAATAGCTACTGCTAGATGATACTTTAAATTGCAGAGCTGAATGCGCATCACAAATGAGAATGCCTAAAAATGGAACGTTCATGGATAGAATTTATGGCACTATGTGGAAAGGCATTCTTTAGAAGACGTCACTGTTTACAGGACAAAAGTCATAAAACTATATCAAATAATTGTATTTCTTATAAATAGATTAAATACATCTACGTACTAATAATAATAAGAGTTGGCAAGCTTTACATATGGATGGCTTATCCACGTTTCTCACATTTTGACAATGCACGTCTTACAATGAGAATGGATTCATGTGGCACCTTATGCAGGGAGCCACCAAGTGTAACTAAACAAAAAGTGTTTCTCAAATACCCTTTTCACACTCCAGTACGTAAATAATGCACGATCAAAACACGTTGAAACCACATGAGCCATTCACCTCATTCACAATCGCATCTCCGAACATGATGATCGTGCATAGGGTACAAGAGGGAAAGTCATATCTGAATGCTCTGCACATCCAATTTAGTATGTCATATACCAAAAAACTGACACAACACAAAAATAAAAATTATCCCAGTTTGTTAGTTGTCAGTTAGGCTTACCTCTCTGTCTCTTTCTGCTGGGCAGGCTGATATAAAGTTGCTCAGCATGGATGTGCAGAGCTCTGTAGAACTTCGTGACAAGCCTCTTCTCCTTTCTCTTTTAAGGTACTCAACAGGTCTGCCAGCCTAGTCTTTGTTGGTACTTTCACGTCCCTGAACTACAAACAATGAACAGTTTAAGAGACTTTCCTTATCCAAATAAGCACTGCTGTTTACTGTGCCTCTCTTCCTCAAAAAAGCACACCCTTGCCTTCACAAACCAGTGCAGGGTCTCTGTGAATCAGACCACAGACCAAATAAGACTGCCCAGGCTTATCAACCCCTTTTCTGCAAAGTGTTTAAAACGAATACATTCTAAAGAGGGGACACAGTCCTCTTGGTGTACTCTTTTCAGTTTTACAATCTTGGTGTCTTGTGATTTTTGTTTTTGTTTGTTTTTAAAAGGGATTATGTTAAACATTGCTTTTTGTTCAAAAAGAAGATTAAACTTTTTGTGAAGTTTCCAACTTTTTGCAAAAAACTAAGGTCCACTAAAAAGAAACTTGTTAGTTTGATATTAGTGCTACAATGCCTGACAGGCTACCTACTTTCTGTGCTTCTTTGTCACTTAAAACATTGGGGTGGATCCTGTTCAGCTGCAGCACAAGCTTTTCAACCAGCTGCGCACTCAGCCTGTAGTCATTCTTTAAGAACCAAGTGTCCTGCTCCAGCTGATCACAGTAAGTATCTGAAAATCACAAGACACGTTGCTTAATAACATCTACAGGAGTTACAATGAAAACCTTTTTTTTTTTTTAATTTATGAATTTTAGAACACAAGTATTCAAAAAGGTATTCTGTGGAACACTGTAATCAGTGATTTAATTTGATAATAAAAATAGCATGCAAACATTTCACATTCTATAGAACAGAGCTGTATTTGGCTCTAATCTGCTCAACATTGACACCTGTCCATCATTCCTACAGTGACAGTTGTATTTCAGCAATTTTAAGCATGTTATGTCATTGAGGAAAAGAATGCGTGAGGGAGGTGCAGTTGTTTTTGTTTTCTGCTTGTGTTCTTCACTTCAATTTGGAATAGGCAGATAATTCATAAACATCGCTACAGATGAAGCTGCTGCTGCTTCCTGAGAAATGACATTTAAAAACTGTAATATATATGGAGGTGTAAATGCAGTGCATATATATATATATATATTATATAGTATATATATATATATTTTTTGGAGGTACATCAACTTTAGTAGCAGCAAAATCAGTACTTTCTTGCCACAACATGTCAGCAAAGCCCATGTTAAACAGCCCAGAAACTGAATGTATACAGAAGACAAGCTAAGCACTTGGAATAATGAGAAGCACTAAAGGGATTAATGTAAGATTGAATTTACATGATCATGCAAAACACCCTATAATTACCGATTACAGGAGATTACACTCCCTCACTTCACTTCATTTTCTTTGACTGCAATTACTGTATTAAACCTATTCGACCTGGACTCGGTCCCACTCCAAGAAGGTCTCATCAAAATAACCTTGATGAAGATGTTTTCTTTTTTTTTTTTAATTATTATCAGAAAGTAAATGTACACTTTTCTAACAATGCTGAAGGAGCTACTGATTAACAGAATGCATTTGCAAAAACTGTTCAGAACTTAAATACATTAAAGAAAAATAAAGCAAGCAATATTACTTGATAAAGTCACTCTGTGTCCATGTGTGTATCAATTAATAGCAGGCGGGCACACACAGGCTCAAGACAAGTGTAGTGTTGCATGTTTATGTTGCAGACCACAGAGAACGCCCTGTGACTCACAATTACCAACACAACTCATCATACTGGCTGCTGGTTTCAAAATACACAGGAGCAGGAATATTAATACAACAAATAAATCAATATGATAGACTGTATTTGTATGGAAATGTTACGTAACATTACATATTGACAACGTTTGCGGTGATGAAGAGTGTACGGTATCACTTTGGTATGGTACTGTATCACATAATTGGGAGAAGTTGCATGTCCAAATTGTATATATTCTGTCGAAAGGACAGTCATTTATAGTACAGCAACAATGCAACAGGACTTAACTGGCTACAGCGCCTACACAATGACTTTGAAAACTATCGCTGCTCTATATTCTATAAACAATAAAAGTACATTTCCAAATGCTCTGTGCATGCAATGTAGTCCTACTAGCGTTTAAAGCAAAGTAGATGTAATTACATAGTTGCAAAGAAGTAGAAAACACATGGACACAACTGTGTTTAATGAGATAATGACACGACTTTGCTCTAGCCCGGACTATTTCACTTAAGGTCAAGTTTGAATAACAACTCAACTGCGCTCTCTACGGTGCAACAGGCACTTCCTACTCGAAAATACACAGTGGATTTGAATAATCTCTACTAACCTGACATGGTGATATCTGCGGTAAATCCTGGACCTTTATTTACCCGTCTCGCTTCTCCACTTCCTCACTTCCTCGTCCCTTCCCATGATGGCAAGACTTTCCTCCCAGTGCTGCGCTGTCAGGTTTCATCACACCCATTGTACGTCACAAGCAAAAGTTTTTGATTTAAGGTGGTATGGCTATTATTGCAATGACGTGCACGGTAACAGTTAATCTAAAACGTGTATATCTACCTATACATTTTTAGATTTTGATAAATGTTAACATATGTTGTGGCTGCTTTTCGGATGTAGTAATGTTTTTTGAATACTTAATTTTTGTTTTTCATAAATGACTAAACTCTTTTTGTCCAGCAGAGGCTGCCCTTGTCTGTATATTGTACACAATTCAAGGAAATGGATAACGGGAGAGACGATGCAAACCTCAACCAACAGAGTGAGGTGATTTCTACAAGAGGAGATTCTAGTCTGTGTGAACAGCAAATACTCCTTGCTGTAGCATTTGCTCTATAGGGAAATTAAAATTGACCATGCAAAACTCAAACCCTGTTTAAAAAAAAAAAAAAAACACTTGCCATCATTTTCTTTATTTATGTCTTCCTGCAAGCCTGCTTGTTTTTGTTTTCAGTCTCAAGCCTAGGCACAGCTTGTCATGCATATTACACATCCCTTAAAGTAAACCCTGAATCCCTTGCCTTACCTCATGGGCAGTGCTGGCGGTTTGCAACATGACAAATTCTCCGAAGTCTGCACTCGGTTGTGTCTAGCGTCACTTAGCTGCAGTCTCTTGGGTGTAAGGTAGGATCTGAAATGAGCTTCTGATTACCTCAGATAGTGGGTAGATAGAAACAGAACAGACTGAACTGGACACCACAGAGCCCAGGCAGGAAACCACACAGACCATGCAGTGTTGGATTCAAGGCCTGGTCCTATGAGGCTGAGGCCAAGACCGAAGTTGGCATTCTCAAGGCCAAGGTGAGGAGCCCTTTTTTAGGATGTTGCCAGTTTCACGACGTGAAGAATTAAGAGCTCCTTCACACTTACCACTTTAGGGGCGGAGACCACATTAATCAGTAACGCTTAGGTGCAGAAAGACGGGCCATGCTGTTTACCTGGTGCAGAAAGATGAGCCAATGTAAAACTGGACTGCATTCTTTTGAACACATGAAATGCTCTCTTGGAGCCGTTGCTTGTTCTCGAGCTCCTAACCCTGATTACTGATTTCAGTCTTAGACTCAGTATTCCAATTCTCTCAGCTGGCCCATCGTTGAAAAGCCTGGCCCGTCTTTCTACACCTATGCCTCCAGTGATGTAAGATTGTGGACCAAAACTCATTTCAACATTGAAGAGTAAATGCATGGTATAAATGATGACATTTAAGGCGGGGAATACCAAAAGAGACAGTATGGGAACTGTATGGGGTGGAAAAATCTTAAACATGTGAAGTTAAAAAAACTGTTCATTGCTTCCTGTGCAATGTGCACGAAGCACTTTGCAATTTTACCACCATTCTTTCAGTGCTTTAAATGCTGAATTGGAGTGAGTAGTGAAATCCTATTAGTGGGCTTAAAGCATCCCCCAGAGGCAACAGCCAGGGTACTACGCGGTAAGCAATAGACATGACTGGGGAAGTAGCTTCACTTTTGAAGGCCTGGGTTAGAATTTGGTTTTGGTCACAAGTGAAATTAGTTTTCAGCTTTCCCCTCAGTAGAGAGTACCGCACTTCAATGCACTTCCACGCAACCTGTCTTTGCAAGAATGGATTTAGAAAAGAAAAATCTACACATCTTCTGTAGGCATTGTTCAACACTGACAGATGCAAACACAGCCCAACTGGCAAATCACAAAGAGCAAGAAGCTCTCTGTACCAAAGAAAAGTCTGGCTGGAACAAAGAGACACATGTCCGAAATTCAGCAATGCATTTTATACAGTAATACAGTAGTATAAACCATTCTCTGTTTTTCGCTGCGTTTTTCATTTATAGAGTAATCAGCCTATTCTGAGTTTTTAGCTGCCAGGATCAATTTTAAATTTAAAATGGCACTGCTCAGCAGATGGATTTGGTGTGTATCTTCATATCTGGCTTTAATACTGAGCCCTGAATACAAATATTACAATCTGGCCCCCGCATATTGACTCATCCCGTCTCCATTGTTCTGTAACAGAAGGAGTGCAAACAAGGGACACTTATACATAAGAGCTGTATATCTGCAAAATGAAGCTTCCTGAGTAAGCTGTATTAACATTATCATCAATGAATCACCAAGTGCTTTCATTTAAATGTTACTACTTGACAGAATATAATTTGGACTATCCACTGGGTGGGCTGCTTTTTTCCATACACAGAACCTGTTTCAGCCATGTAGCGTGGGCAAGTGTTTGCCACAGACAAAACATGTGGACGAGCATCGCAGCTGAAAACATTTTCACTTTCCCAGTGTAAACCAGTCCAAAGAGTCCAGAAAGGCCTTGTTGGATACCTTGACTGCAGTTTTGTAAAAACAGGTAGAATCCCATACTAATTACTTTAGTGACATTTTAGTCGCAGTTTTCAAGGGAGTAGATTTGAGCATGTTAAGAAAAACAACCAGTTTTAATTCAGTGCCTCAATATGGCTGTTTTTTAAAAACATTTTTTTTCAACTTTATTCCAACGACAGCACATGAAGACATTTATGTTCCACCTATAACCGAGAAGACAATCTAGTTCACAATCTCTTGAAAAAAAGTCATTGACTGTGCATTGATCGATTGTGTTCTCATAAGAAACTTTCAAATGTTTCAAAAAAGTTCAACCTATTGGCTAACGGCAGTCTCTGCAGAGTAGAAGTGCAAACATCTCTTCTTAGTAAATCTCAGATTCATTAAGTCCAGCAAAAAAACCCAAAAGAAAACGCAATTGTTATTAAGGCACATGGAAGTCCGATGTGTGTCCCGTCTTATACAGAAAAGCCTTGCAAGAGGTGCTCCTGTAGCCTGCCCTGTGGCTCTCGGCTGTGTTCATAGACTTCGGCCATGTGAGTCCCACTGACAGCTGAAACACTGCATTCCGGAAACCTGTACTTGCTTGGGATTTTTTTCTTCTGTGGCTTAAAAACGACGGACAGGCCGTGTTCACTGCAGCAAGCTGGGATGGAGATGTTCTTGGAGTGCTCGTGGCACCTGCGGATAACACAGTACAGAGGTTAATGCTTCCAGACTTATAATCACCATTATAAACCACTCACTGAGACATAAAAAACGATCTTTAAAATGATGTTGAAATGATGTTGCCTTAATAGCCTGCTCATAAAGAGGTTATTATTTTTAACCAGGCTGTTTTTGACCAATGTTTTGAACATGGTAAAGAAATGCTAAAGATTTGTAAAAGCACAGTTAAAACATATGGAAACACCTTGTTTCATGTCTTTTCATGTATCTTCTATACAATTTACATATAACAAGACGTATTGTTATAGTGCTGTGTATCATGAAGCTTGAGGAGAAAGCCTCTGTTCATTCTCAGTGGCTTACAGCTCACCTGCAGTAGCCCTGGTTGTCGTGCCCCGTGTTCCTCTGGTCTCCTGTCCTATTGCTGTTGTTGTTGTTGTTTCGTCCTTTATGCCCATAGTAAGAGGCCCTCATATCCTCCAGCTCGTCACACTCTGTCTGATACCACAGCTGCACCTCCCTGAAAAACAACGGGCGCGGTCAGTTTAAAAAAAAAAAAAAAGACAATTCAGTTTGGATTTTCCAAAGCAGATGTTTCCATTCTGTGACCTTTCTCTCCTTTCCAGTATTTAAGGATGCACTTTTTTTAGTAGCAAAGAACAATAGCTTAAGACATTTTGATTGCCAGAAATACAAACCCATTCAGAAAATAGTTAAATGCTGTTAAGTTAGAGTGACCCCCCCCCCCCCACTCCTATAATATCAACAGTAGAAAAATAACAATTGTAGGGATAGTATACCTTTCAGTCCTCTTTCTGTCTCCCTTCTTAATGCACTTGATGAAACAGCAGGTTAGAAATGCCATAGACATCAGGAGAATTATAGCACAGCTAACAATGGAAGCAATCACTGCCACTTTGAATCCAAAATCCTCAAATATCAAAATAGCTGAAATAATAACAACAAAAATCGCAGTTAAATCGCACACAGTAGCTAGCCCTTCTGTGCATTCTAACTACTTTATTAGAAAACTGGCATGGTTGACCGCCCGCTTGGTTTACATTCTCGAAAGGTTGTTAACTATAAGGTGACAATCCCAACTCCAACCCACAGCCTGGCAGCCAAACAGGCATGCAGCTTGCAGCAGCGAGGGGTTATACACTATGAGTATAAGGAATCAAGCAGTGATTATAAAGGGACATCACCTTTTGTTTCCAAATGGGCTTTTTGTCAAACTGATAACATGTTTACAGGAAACGCCTACCAAACTATTATTTTCTACATGGGCTAGGTAACAAGCTCCTTATAAACTGGAAGGAAAAACTGATTTTTAACTGACAAGCAGGGAAATAAAAAACATGCAGATGACTAAGAAGCACTGTCCTTGATTTCGGTTCGCTGTTTCACCTAAAGCTGACTGATTGCACGGTGCATTGTGTTTGCAGTTTGGCTCCCAGTGCACCGGTCAGGAAGTGGTGTGCATGTTTCCTCTTTTTACCTTAACAGTTACCCTTTATTTTGGGCGGTATGACTAACTATTGAACTGATTCGAAACCATGCATTGAGGAACCGTTCAGTAAGATATCACTGTTACGCTGAAGCTTGTTAACCAATGCTTTACATAGTTCTTGTCTTAAATATGTGTTGGAGCAGGAAGCTACCAATATAGCTACCCATCACACACACATAAAGAATACCAGCACAACATTTCAATTGCAGCCTAAAGCAGGTCTATTAAATATCCAATAACTATTCATAGACATGTAACTTAACTTCAATACATGGGTAGTGTATCAATCAAGTACTTGTTTATGCCATGCAAAATAGAGCATTGCCATTAAAGCAAACTTAACATGTGACAAATCTATTTGTGATAAATTCCTACTCATTTCTGATATGCTTTTTAAATAGTGCAATTTGAAAGCTTGCATTTCAGTTCCAGTAATCTTTTAATTGATGTTTTGAGCCCTGGAAATTCCCAAGGGATGAAAGTCAAGGGAAGAAATGAAATTGCTCATCGACTGATTCATTATTTAGTAATTAAGCGAGCACTGTCTTTGACGTGACAAACAATCAATCACGCAGCTCAAACCGCTGGTTTATATAGTCAGGAATGCTTATCAGCCAATAACGTTGAACGATGTTTCCTGAAATGCAGATTGGATTTAAACTGGCTAATACAGAGTATGAACCCACAGGCCAACACAGATTAGTTTCCTCTTAGCAAAAAAACACCTAGTTTGTGAATGTAGGAATGTAAATGCAGGGAAACATATAGGTAAGACTTCAAAATAATGGGCACCATTTCATAATGCATTCCGACTGAATACCACAGGATTAACACCTGACTATCTTCTGCACTTCCTCTGAGTTCTGAAGTAATTCATTTTGAATTCAGCCCTGTTAATTCATGTGGATTTAGTTATCCATATTCATCCCATGTTAATTTATAACAAATGATGTTGATCACATTGTTATGAACTGTTATAAATAACAGTGATACTCTGGTATTCTATATTGTCAACTCACACACATAGAATTGGATCAAATATATGCTGTTCTATATACCAATCTATTAAACAAATGATGCTGATCACATTATTATGAACTGTTATACGATAACAGTGATACTATCTTTTTGCATTTCTGTAATTTACTAAACTGTGGAATGTGCTTGAGATTCATTTTTTTCATGTGATACTGTTAATATAATAACTTTGATATAATAAAACATTTTTTTTTACAAAAAAAATCTATGGGCAGCTCTTTAGAAGAGTACTATAGTGTATTTTATATTGGATACTGTCAGGGTTACCTTAGCTTGGTGTAGACAGGCTGGGGAGGGGCTGTTCATATTCAGTTAAAAATAATCCTGTTTTTGTACTTGTTTCTGTAACTTCCGCTGGTGAAGAACAGCACCACAAGCTTTGAACGCCCACAGACACTCAGCATGCAAATACCACTCAGCCCCTGCGCTCCAATGTGCGGTATGATCCCACGCACTCACAGAAATACATATTAAACAGGTCCAGAGGGCACTGTGCAGGTTACATCTCTAGGAACGGGCTGGCATCTTCAAACCCTTCTGCACATTATTTGTTTTTGATTTCAGTTTTTCCACACAGGTAGTGAATTGTCAGTTGTGGTGAGTTTGAGATAACAGGAAAGTGGCAACAGAGCAGATGCTGTAAACCTCGCCACGGTTTTGTTTGGTTTGACATTTTTAAGCGCAGAGTATTAATAAATATAGAGAATAAATATAGAGCCTACTATACTATACATCAGGGACTGCAAGTGAAACACCCAAATGAGGATGTAAACATCCAAATGGAGCCCATAAGTAGGGTTACGATACGACTCCATGTACACTAGGACAGTTTGGGGCAGTTCAGGCTTTTCAGCTCATATCGCAATGCATTCTGGTAAGTTTTACCTGTCTTAGGTACCTTTCACAGCAGGACTACACTTAACAGAATGCACTGGGGTATGAGTTGAAAAGCCTGAACTGTCTTAGTGTACACAGAGTCATATGATATCCCTGCCCATAAGCAATTAGTCAAAGTACTTTTGTAGGCACTTTGTAGTCTTGTTTAGTATCTTGCTGAACTTGGTATCTCCACCTGCAAAATCCCATTGTGGAGTTCTGTTTATCACATGAAGCATCTATATATATTTATATATATATATATAAATTGGACGCCCTCGAATACCAGTAGGATAGACAAGGGATGGGAAGTGCTTCTTTGCCCTTACGTTTGCAGGTTGGCGTGCTCCCTGTCCACTGCGTGCTGTTGCTTTTCCAGACACACGAAATGAACCCGTCTCCCAGCAGCCTGTGCCTGGAGGAACACTGGAAGGAGATGACTGTGCCAATGCTGGTGCCGTTGCCCTCTGTTATCTGCATGCTGCCCAGTGAAGGGGAAGTCACAGGACTGCACTGTCCTGGGAACAAGGAGAGAAATACAGCTTCCGCTCAAGCAATCTGATCATGCTGTCTAACCCTCTCAGTCCTGGGGGACCTCAAAGTTAACATATGCTGTCGGAAATCACATCGGAACCTCCTGGGTCCCATGAGGTTGGGTATAAATATATGTAAAAAAAAAAAAAAAAAAAAAATGTTGTTCTGTTTTCATGTATACTCAATAAAGGAGTATATTCTTCAGCTCGACAAAAATAATTCAGGACTGAAAGAGTTAAAGTAAAGTCCTGTTGTATTGTCCCATACCAGTGAAAGTTGTTCTTTCTTGTTCACTTTATTCTATCCTGTCCATTTCTGAGCAATCAATATTCTGTGTGAATTACTGAACAGAGTAACATGCTTTAAAATGTTAAAGGACTGCCAGAACGTAGGATTGGAACATATCCATATATACATATCCATATTTTACCTTATTATATTTTAATGAATGCAGTTGTTAGCATACATATTTTAGATTATATTTTGCTCAGATTACCCATAAATTACCACTAGAGGCCACCTTTTTCCAGCTGGACAGGTCGTGACAAGCGAAATGTTTGAAAATAGCAACATTAATTTGAGGTAGGCTATAATGAGACTAACCTTCACACTTGAACATTGGAGGGCATTTTCCACTAGAGGAAAAGATCACATTTCAAATATTTAAGATATGATCTGCCTGTGTTGCTAAAACAATTAAAAGGGATCTTTTTATGACAAAAAATATTGGTATATATATATATATATATATATATATATATATATATATATATATATATATATATATATATACACACACACACACACAGTACAGTACAGTATATATACAGTGCAGAGAATGTAGTAAGCACACACCAAGCAATTCTATTTTAGTTTCAAACCAAACATGATTGAGCAACCCAGACAGCAGCCTGTATTCACAGATGAAGTAATGTTGTAAACTCCAAAGGACCGTGATTTACTGAATCAAGATGACTAATGAATGGTTTAAAAAAAAGTAATAAAATAAAAATAAAAAAATCAATAAGCTACATAATATTTAGTCTTATAGAACTACATCAGTTCATAACAATACCTAAAAGGAACTGCATTTCTCTCTTCTTGTCTTTTTGTCTCATGTCCAGAACTGGATACATTATTGTTGTTAGACAGATGTTATTGTCTTTATATTGTTACTCGCTGTATCTGCATCTTAATATTATTAACTTAAAAACAGGAAAATAACTCATTTTTACAATAGCGAATTCAGAAAATATACCAATGATCGTGTCCTTCTGTATCCTCCAGAATTTTCTTTCTTATCATTTCAAATTAAGAATCGCGTTACATTTTTTTTAAAAAAGGGCAACCATAACGTTTATGTATAAAACACATATTCAGTAACCGGCAACACTAATCACGTAACATATGTAAGTTAAGCAGTTCGGGTTGTTCAGTCGACATCTGGTTTACTGTACATGGAGTACTGCCTGGTAGAGATTCAGGGAAACTTTCAATGAACGTATTCATTCTCAGAGAATAAATCAATTAAAAACATCAATATATTGGGAAATATAGTCAGTGTCTCAAAAAAGAATTGCCAATACAGCTGCTTGCTAAATAGTAGTGTAACGTTACTGTATAATACTGCTGAGCTGGTTTAAGCACACAGTCCATCGTAATAATCATTTGTGTCTTTGCACGTCAGATGATAAAGCAAATGTTATTCTTTGCATTAATGGCGTCCAAAAACATTTAAATTGAGCAGGAATAGCAGGAACTTGAAGAATTGCCATCCAATCTCGTCTTACCTGTGTGAACGTGGGCACGACTCCCATCTTCGGGAGCCAACATTGTCCTTGAAATATCAAAAACAGAAGCAGTTGCTGTGGACATATCCAGTTCTGCAATACCAAGACCTGAATATTAATATAAATATATCAAATAAATACACAGACGACGAGACGCAGCCGTGTGTTTCCCTTCGCGGTGTATTTTTTAACAGGTCTGGACTCTGCTTTCTTAAGGGGTTTAATGATGCCTCAAGCCTCTTTTTGGATTTCACAATAATGCTGAAAGAGGCATACAGTCCCAGACGAACCTGCCTGGTTTCCACGCTGTTCACTAAACTGTGGCAGTCAATGTGCAGTTATTAAACTAACTCGGTTTCTGAAATAAGGCGGAGAAATAATTAAGGACACGCTTCCCCCTTTCAGTTTCACTACAGTGCACAGTGTAGTCCTCGGTGCTCCGCCTCCAGTTTTTCATCCTTTAAAAAAAACTATTTTCTGTTTTACCTTTCCCTCTCTGCACATGAAAACCACTTCCTCTTATCCATCGTTTTCTACAACTGAATAAGCCGAAGATTTCCATCAGCACTCATGGCGTACGAGTTGAGTTGACTGTTACAAACTTCCTGTTTTATGAAGTCATTGAGCAGTTTTGAAATGTCAGTTTAAATAACCAATTATGAAAAATAACGAATCAAAACATTTTGAAAAGAAAAAAGGGGGAGCAAATCAGAAATATCCTAAATAAATAAATAAATAAATAAATAAATTTGCAGCGCTGAAATTGCCAGTGCGCCGCATTCATTGTCATGCAAGTACTTTAATTATAAAACACACCTGGCAGAAATAAGCGTCTTGGAAGCAGACATTTCACTGAAGGCAGGATCATTCTAGAACAGAAATAAAAATAATGATGCTCATGCAATACATTTTCACACGGCGGTCTAACAGTAGCAATAATGAGCGAGCTTAGGCAGTCCAGTCATCCAGACACCTGAGACAGCTGAACAGCTCATATTTATGCAGTTTTTCTTGATGGCTGATTATTGCACCCTGTCAACAAAACAAAACTACTGTTGTACATATTCAACTTCATTGCTTTCCTCAATCAGAATTGCACAATAACTGCATTCAACTGGGGAGCTTTGCTTATGAAAATGCAGTCTTCTGTTCCTGACAATAATTGCACATTATGGTTAATTGCACCAACAGGATATGCAAAACACGAATCTGCTGTATTGAAGTTATAGTTTCAGTTGCTTGACTTTTTTTTTCTGAGATGCATGGGGCATGTAGGGGTTCGGGGAGATTAAAATGTTTAATGAAAAAAAAAACATAACAATGTTATAGATGTCATACTGTCTTTAAATGATCATTTTGTTTAATAGGTACAGGCCCCTAACATGCTTCTTTTCACCGTTCTAATTGAGAGGTGCAGCCTTTTAAATGTTTCTCAGTTTTATTATACTGTATTATACATTCTACACCTGTAATAATTAGATGGGAATACAGCCAAATAAAGGCCATGGTCCCACATCAAAGGGAACCTGAGCTCACTTAAGATTTTAAAGCAGGGCGACTTCATTAAACTGTGCTCTGATTCAAGCCCTGAAGTGGGTTTCACATCATGGCAAAAATACATTCAGATTCTTCAACATCATGTTTGGCAGCATCACAACTGAATTGTGAAAGATCTTTTGCTGCCCATCCATACTGTAGCAAATTGCTGATGCAATTGACCTCTGGAAACGATCAAAAAGCTTTTTCTTTTTTTTAAATTACAAATACATTGAACATGTTTGTCTTTATTTTGTTACAAACAGCAAACGACTAAAGCTTGCCGCTACCATTTCTTTTTAAAGAAAAAAAAAATTGTAGAGGGCTAACAGTTTTGGCTGGCTGGTGTATATATATAGTATATTGGTTAGTATATTTGTTACAGGTTTCGACCTAGCAATGTCCATTTTAAGAAGCCGTGGGAAGCTGTAATTAGAAGCTGACTTGTCAGGTCCTGGGTTTGACTGTGCTTGTAATAAACAGACAGAAAGCTAATCTGGAGTGACTGTTTGTCCCAAGGATTTACTGGCCTAGCTCCATCTAATTGGATTCAACATGTCACGTGCCCTGGAAGTGTTATGAAACAAAATCCTCCCTGTAAATTACAGACAATACGTGCTTGTGTTCTGAATGAAGCAGTGCCTTCCAATGCAGTACACCAGAGGTCTGATTGTTTAAGATACATCATCACATGCCTTTAGAAAACGTACCAAGGTGATATTCAATGTGAGCGTGCGACTGGTAATGTACATTTTAGATCATAGTTCCTTACTGATGAAGTCGCTCACAGCTTGACATTTGTTTCAGAGTTAACAGTTATGAATAAGCATTACATTCCTGAGCTGAGAAATCGTTCATTTCTACTAACTATCCTACTGGCTGTTTCCCCAAGAAGACTGACGTAATAAACTACCAAATCATTGAGATCTTTCACCACTAATAATGTAGCCACTTGATGATGCTGACCCAGGAAACATAAGCAGAGACATGTGGAGATTTTTGAAAGATGTCTCAAAGCTATGTTGCAAAATCGCAATACACAAGATGTGTCACTTGGAAGTAAATTTTAAAAAATAAATAAAATACAGCATGGCTTGATGTTGTCACAGTTGTATCTTTTGATTGATTATCTCCCTCAAGGTAAGTTTGTTGGAGTAATTTCTTATGTGTTCTTTTTTAATCATCATTCATTTTAGGGTAACAAAAAGGGGAAGAAAGTTTCCTTGCAGCCAGATCAGTTTTGTAACCTCTCTTTCTTTTTGTACTTTAACCACGTCAAAAATAGTTTCAACACTGCCGCCCGAAACTGAGACAACCACGCAATGTTTTCCTCTTTGCCAACTGAAGACGTGCAGATGACCTTTTGGCTTAAATTGCATTTGCCATTCTCGGGGCAGTCCAGTAAACCAGCAAACTCTGAAATCTGAAAACATCTTTACAATAAACAGGACTGGGATATGTTCCTTAAAATGTGGGGCCCATTTCTACATGAATTACCAAAATAGATACATGATATACTGTATATTACTGTCGGCTTACTAAAGTGACTTTACATTTTGTAACGTTCACTGTCACTGTTCCTATTATGTCATAATTATCACTGAAGGTCTAGGTGCGGGTTTAGATTTATACATGTATGAATGCTAAAGTTACATGTTTGAGAATATGTTGGTATTATAAGATTGCGTGTATGTTATTTAAAAACGTAATACAAATATTTATATAAAAATAAAAAAGACCTATTCAACTCACAGTTTCTTTTGGTTGGAAGGTAATAAAAGTCATGCCGACTGGATTATATGTGTGGTTATAGAGAACAGTAATGCTTGAAGCCAGACAATTACAGGCTTCTGCAGATTTTATCAGATTTTATGGATCTCTATTGTCCCCGGTCATAGCAATTTACTGGTTACGGTTATCCATCATTGTAAGAACCCTTGCCTTTGTTACATTTAAAATATACTTTCATTTTATGGTGAGATAAAGGTACAATGTTCATGAAAAAATGAAATATATACCTGTTTAAATTTTTTTTTTTTTTTCCCGGTCAGCGACTAATCTTTATGTCAATTTGAAAAAAGAAAAAAAGTTTCTTGGTGAAAACAATTATCAATTTCTGTCATAATTCCCTTCTCTGATTGGTCTCAGAACATGGTCTAACTTGTATTTCCAGTATGTCGTGATACTAAAGGCATACTAGGGATCTGTTTTTTAGAAGTTTGTTACTTTGTAAGCCTTATAAGGAGGGTATTAGCCAGGGAAAACTGGAAAATGACTGTGGTAACCCTCCTTTTTCTTGCCGATTCATGGTGAGCCATCAGAAGATGGCTGGACTGTTGAAGGAGATAGAGTAGGTGGGTCTGGGTTGAGTTTGAGGTTCAGAAAGTCAACACATTGTTATCTATTTGTCCTGATAGGAGAAGGGTTCATGGGACACCACAGAGTCCTAAAAATGTATTTTGAATGCGTCGTAAAGCATGGTCCTGGCAGCTCACTTTAACCTTAGATCAATTCACGTAAAGATCAAGCATATTTTAATCTCTTCCATATCAGATCAAATCGTCACTCAAATAGCTAGTATCTTATTTGCCCTTCAATAAACAATACGTCCACTGATCGGCAAGGAAAGGGTTTATATCTTACCTCAATCCCCTGTGTGTGCCAGAGGCTGCCTTCCTCCTCACCAGCCTCCACATGCTTTTTGACTTTGTTTAAGAATGTAGTGTAAATATGTATAATGTAGTAGCATTGTGTTGTCTATGTTTTAATAAATAATCTATTGCATGAGCTTCCTGACAAAGTGTTTTACATACACCTTTGTGGCTTCATAAATATCTTGAATTAACTAGATCTTCCACTGCACATGTTCTATTTTGACACTTCATGTAGTTTTAGTTTTATTTCTGTGTACTTTGAGTCTACAGTTCGGCCTTTTTTTTTTTTTTAAATGGATATTAACCAAGGCACAGTTTCACTTCGCTAAATACTGCACAAGATTATTGTCTTAAGCTTTAAACCAATTTGCACTGGAATCCCCAGACTAGCTTTCAGCTCTCTCTATTCCATCTCCAGCAGCGCTAAGGAATGGAAGAATGAGCAGCTCCATTGAAAAGAGGCTCAAGCACACTTCAAACCCTCCGGCGAGTTCACAGCACATTGAGGTCTGTGCTGACACTGTATTGTATGCGAAACAGAAGATGGATTATGCAAAAATGGCAGTCGTAGGCACCATTTTACAGGGTCAATTAAATAGTGAGTAACCAGCTGGAATAAAGACTTGCAATTAGTTCAAGATTGCCTCCCCTGCTTTAGATGATAAAATGCCTGTGGTTGCAATTCACAATACAATGCAGAAAACCACACAGGGGCCAGCAGGTGTTCTGTACACCCAGGTTCTCACTCGCAGGATCTTAAGGTTTAAGCACCTGCTGGGATTCCTAAACTAGGAGATTCATATTTGAGTTGCGATTCTATGTGGAATAATGCAATTTTATTGGTTTGCTCTAACATTCTCTGCAAGTTAATCACTTGAAAATCAGCAATCGGATTGGCTGATGCCATGTAGTGTTCAGCATTCCATTTTGGTTTATCATTAAGACTTGGCAGGGAAGTAAAAAAATAAATAAATAAATAACCGACAGGCAGTCTTCACATTTTATATGTGTAATGCTACAATACATGCCTCTTAATTACACATTACTACGCCACAATAACATAGTACCGACCGGGGCGGTTATGAAGTTACAATGCAACTGCAAGTTTAATTGCAAAAAAAGTATTTTGTAATTGCATTGTAGTATTTAAAAATGTGGTTGTGTATTTACAATGTAAATACCATGTAACCACATGGGTACTGCACTGTAATTAGAGACAATGTAAAGTGCAAGCTTTACTGCTGAAAAGTAGACCAGGCATTTTAAAAACACACTGCTTTCAATGAAACTGAAATGAAACATTCACCAAGTTCAATGCTTTCAGCCTGTTATTGATTGTGCAGAGGCACAGTTAGCACAGGTATCTCTCTCTTTCTGTACCGGGTCATTATAACAGTTCCTTTGTGATTTGTAAACGAATGACAAGGGTTGATCAATGGTTAAAGGCTTATACGGTAACAAACAGGATTTTTAACACATATTGCCTTGGCATTGTTCACAATCGATTTTACATCATCATACCTTATCTGGTACATTTTAATAGCTTTATAGTTCTATTCCTTCCTGACAACGTTCAGTTTCACTTGTCAAAAATGAGGTCAGAAAGCAATATTAGCTGCGGACCCTGGGGAAACTGGATCTAACTGCTTGGATGTTTCTATAGATCCAGGCGTGTGGATTTCTGGTCTCTGTTCTCCTATTATCTCCAGCTGTTCTAAATCCAATTAGAGTTATATCAGCCTTCTTTGCCAGATCAATACACTGTGGATCGCCTGCAGTTTCATTTAGTTGGCCTCTAGGTTTATTCTTGCTGTTTTCTAAAGGTGTTATCCTTAAGGTCTTAAAACCCACTTTCCTACCATTTATTCTCTTTACCCCTTCTTTTATCATTGTGCTGTTGAAGATTTCGTTTGTAACACATTTCCATCAAGGTCCAGTACAGCTACGCTGACATTGTAAGATTCATAAGGAATGGAGGTGATTCCAATAAACAGTCAGACAAGCCTTTAGTTAATAAAAAAAAAACTTTACATATAAAAAGCGTATTAATGCTGTTCGCATACAGATACCATACATGAAAATAGCACCTAATTCACCATCATATTATCGATCAGCTCACTTCTCCAAGTCCATGTGCAATAGTATTGGGTTTCTTTGCCTTATCTTTTTTATTTGATGGTCAAAAACGCTCTGCAGGTTACTGCATATCCTCTTAATCTCCGGGGTGCAAATTTTCTGTTGGTCTCGTTTTTTTGTTTGTAGTTAATATTTACATCATTTCACCCCGTCATTGAAATAATCATTACGAAAAGAAGCTCAGGCGTAGATGATAATGCATATATAAATGTGGTAACTCATGGACAAAAAACATGGTTAAGCACTGGAATGCATGGGAAACCGAATTGTACATATTTAACAGAATGGAGCATTTAGCAAGAAAGAAGGGTTGGGGCACCTTGTACAGGTAAGTATTTACTTACCTTGTAAGGCTAATAGTTAATAGAAGGGTGCCCCAGTGAGATTCTTTTATTGATGTAAGGAGGAGCACAGACAGTGCACAGGCCCTTGAGCACATACTGTAAGCCACAGTGTGAGACAGGCTTCACTACAAAGGCTCACATCTAATGCATGGTCACACTTACTCTTCAAAGGTCACTGGTGAAGAGGGAGATTGATCACGCAGATCTTTAAAAAGGAGGCGATGTGGAGAGGTATAGGGTTTTTCCTATCCTATTTAACCACTGTAAAGAAAGGCAGAAGCCACTTCTAGAATCCTACCTAAATAAATGTGCAATCAACGTGCATTGAAACCATGTCAATGCCATTCACTTCAATCACGTTGTCAAAACGGGTTGACTGTGCATTATATAGATAGTGTCGGCAGGGTATTCGTTTTAGAGCTGTTAACCTTATCTCTCGTGCAGGGGTCAGGATTCATTACCACAATGCATCACACAGCACCGCCCATTTCACAAGCACCTGTACAAGCGGCATTTTTGCACAGCTATACAGGGCTCTATTTTTCCAGATATATGATGCCTATTCATTGACTTTCTACCTGGGCAATCCCATTCATCTTCGATGTTTCAAAAGCAGGCTACATTTTTGATGAATCAGCATCGGTAGTTGCCAGGTTTTGAGTTTTCTCCTCTTACAGTACTTCCTCCACTTGGTCATCGCCCCACAGAAAACATCATTCATTTTGTCATTTCGATCCTCTGTGTTTCTTCATTACAGGTTGAACCTATGCCAGTAAGGCATTTGTTATCTTTTTTTTTTTAATCCTATAAAGTGGTCCTTTGCTAACTCCAGATTTCTAGATTTTTTTTCTGCACGGCTCCATATTGCTTGTACAATGCAAAGTATCATTTTTCTTTTTGATTACCTGGCTTGTTTATTGTTCAGTCTGTTTTGTTGCTGTAGTTTATTGTTCAGTCTGTTTTGTTGCTGTAGTTTATTGTTCAGTCTGTTTTGTTGCTGTAGTTTATTTTTCAGTCTGTTTGTTGCTGTAGTTTATTTTTCAGTCTGTTTTGTTGCTGTAGTTTATTGTTCAGCCTGTTTTGTTGCTGTAGTTCAAGCAAACTGAAAATCTTATTTAGATGCAATTTATATATTATGGACTCATATTGATTCCATGGTTAACTTAAAAGCATTGTAAGCAGAGACAAATATGGTAAACAATACACAGTATTAGCTAAGAAATGGTAAATGACAGAGAGGTATTAAATACTACGTTTGAAGTGCATATACATTTATAATTCTTAGCTCCAGATTAGACATAAAATATGACAATATGTTACAGCTAATACAAATATCCATGTCTCAGACAATATAACAGACAGCATAATAAAAATGAATTATTTATTATTCCGCTCTTTGCCTTGGATTTACATAGACACTGCAAGCAATCAATCAATTGCTGTTGGGAAGGAGATCTATATAGGACCCTCATTAAAACACCATCCATCTGAGGCCAGTGTTGCTCATGCTGTGCCTTGGCAGGTTCTGTACAATGGAGGGTTGTGCAAATACACATCAGGACTGATCGAGCAACACATTCAAGTATCATAGAAATGAAAGAGCATAAGAGGCCATGCTATACTAATTTTCTACATGTTCATAAGTTTGATTTCTAAATATGCCGTTGAGAAACAAAGTACAGGAGATGCATACACAAACTGCAAATGACTGTACAATTTTATTACATGGCAGACTTTTGAAAGGTACATTTATCATTGTCTGTACTCGTCCTTCTCTAGCTAGGCAGTAATACTGTTAAATAACCAATGATTGCTCCCTGATAGTTTGCATGGCTTTGGAGCCCAATTTAATTATGTACCATTCGAAATATGTTGGTTTCAGCTAAACATGATGAGCAATATTGAAGGGTACAATACAGTGGGAAAAAATATAGCATATAATTGCAGCATGGTGAGCAAAACCTGTGTTCTCTTGCATACTGGCCTGTATGAATACACGGATCTGTGTGTGTGTGTTGGTCTCACTTTTGGTGTGGGACAGCGGAATGTAAGATCATTCCAACAAGTGTAATCAGATTCTATCTGGCTACGATTATTCCAAATAATATCAGACTGAGTGTAACATTAATTCACAGCCTTCGTAGAGCTAACAAGCAAAAAGGTGGCAAACCAGAACCCAGTTCTATTTATTTGTTGATTTATTCATTCTTTAACCAGGAATAAACCCATTGAGACTGCCAAAGGGACCTGATGTTTATTTATTATTGTTTTGTTTTTTTGCTTCACACATGCAGTGGATCTTGCACGCTCACAGCAGTAAATGTGACACCAGAGCCTTCGATTTATCACTGCAACAAATGACAGCTGCTAAGAGAGTACCACTCCAGTGTACTTGAGCAAGTTCAATTTTCAGGTTTGTTAGTTTTTGAATTAAAAATGGCAGGAGAGCCCGTGTCCAATTAAAAAACGAGACTGTGGGTCTTTGCCTCAGGGAGACTTCATCTCAATGCGGCAAGCTAAATGCTTTTCCTATATTTGGGCCAATGCATTTGTAAAGGCTACACGAGCGAGATAGACAGGCCTTTGGCACCTGTGCTGCCAATTTACAGATTTAACTGCAACTTTGCTCACAAAACCCAAAAATAAATGTCTAGACAGCACGTGACATCAATAACTTACCTGATTAGTCCAAAGCAAAACCTCTGCTAAAAAACCTTACCTGAATGCCCATTCAATTAAATGGCTTTGCATGATGTCCCATTCCATGTCATGTATCCTTGATTTATGTTTCCGCTGCCCTAAATCACAACCTGTTCCACAGCACACTGTTCCAGTGATTGCCATTCACTGCAGGTCCATTCAGGTCTCAGTGAGAACAGTTCACGAAGTGGTTTCAGTGCAGGCTAAACCAGCAACGCAGGAGCTCAACAGGGGAAAATATATCACAGGGGGCGAGATACCTGAACATGGAACATAAATACGAAAGGATATCTTTTAATTGGAGGCTTAGAGAGAAAGGTGCTTGGTAGTGGAAATACAGCTTTTGATCTCAAGAGGCTGACCAAGTCTGAGAGGTGTTTCTAGAATCAAGAAAAAAGGTCTAAGTGTGTTGATGATTGCTGCGTCCCTCGTGGGTTAGTCACTGGGAAATTGATTCCATTCCAAGGCTGGTATTCTACTGCAGCCTTTAGCGGTTTCCCAGCTCAGGGTCAGTGATTGCTGTACATTGTGGAGACTGGACATCAATCAGCAGCACACCTGAACTGCTAACCCGCTTGCCCTTCAAATGTGCTTTACAATGGAATTGCTAAACACATGTGCTAGTGGAATGACAGTGGAGTTAGAGATGCTTGTTTTTTTAATGAAACAGTTTTCTTCCCTCCTGGCATTCTGGCATGAGAAGCCTCATGTGGCGTTCCCAGCAAATCAAATGACCCATCCATTTCACTCTTGTATTAATCAGCCACACCGTGCCATTTACATTTATCACCGACAAAATGCAATTGTCTTTCCTAAACATTTTATTGAAAGCAAAGCCTGAAGCTTTTTTTTAATGTATCGGAGTAACACACGCTGTTACTCTTTTTCTAATTGGATTTTTATAGATCTGAAGTTATATCGGATATGTTTGCTGTCGGAATTGGAACATGCCTTACTCTAACAACCTTGGTGAAAATCCAGGAATGTCAATGTGGGATTTAAACTACAGATTCATTGGTACTTCATTACCAATATGTAGGCATGTGTGATCAAAGGCATTGTCAGGAGTATTTTACAACAACATTTTCTGTACAATAGCTACCAAAAAAAACGTAAAAGTGATAGCTTGGATTACTATTGCATACACAATAGACGATGATGTACTTAACGTGGGCACCTGTCTTGGCAAGAACTGTGTTAAGGTGCAGTTGTTATTTTGCAGAATGATCTGAGCTGGGCTTCTTGCAAGGTTCATTGCTGCAGTCACCTCCATAGCGAATGTTTGAATCCTGTTAAAGTCACAAGTAAAAACGAGCGTGGCAGTCTTGAAAACCCACAATGTAGGGGGCACCTTCCTTTGCAGAAAAAAAAGCGAGGCCAAAGATTGGAGGAGCAGATGTGGTGGACGAGATAAAATACTGCGGTTGTGGAAAATGCTGTGTCAGTTTGCTACTCTGTGCACAGCACCATTTCAAATAAAAAGTGTACTAAAGCCTGAGGAGTCTTATATAAGTATAAGACTGGGACCAATGTTGGGGAACCTGATCCAACAGCTCTCTGTTCATTTTGCCACTTCAGTCTGAGCAACAAAACTATAATAATAATATAATAACCAGCGCTGCAATATATTTTGGATCTTTGGAAAATATCTACTAAACACATACCCAAGACTTCCACTGCTTTTCTTGAAGGTATTTCAGTGTCTTATTGGACATACTTAAAATACTGTGTTCAATGGGCCTCCGTCTATGCTAGGTCTGTGACACTTCCTTTGGCTCCACATGCATATTCACCTTCTTAAGCTGGAACTGTACAGAAGTTGTTTCGTTCTCCCGGCCAGACAGTTCTGGTTTATTTTTTCTTCTTCCACTCCAGTCTGATTTCACCTCGTTATATCCGTGTCATTTTACAAACAACATTCCCATGCAACCCTGGTGCACGCGCTGTCATTCCCAGGTAAATTTTCAATGCCGCTCGGTATTTTTCTGAGAGGAGAGTTTATGGGTTTTGTTCTCTCAGCGCTAATGATCAGAGGTTGTTATACGATTGTTTTCATTGATCTGTCTCGTGAGTATAAATGGGCTCCTCCTTTTAGAACTGTGAGCACAGGATCATTGTATTGGCTGTGTTTTTGTCCCCTGATAAAGGCACGTCATGCCTTTCATCTCTCCACACTGTAGCCAGAGAATAGCTGGGGATGAAAGTCACATTAAAGCCAGTTCAGTCCCTGATGCAGAACAGCTCACCACTCATTATATACACCTAATCCACAATTACATTGCGCCTTCCATGTCAACTATCACAAGATGGAGCATATCATAACCTTCATATATTTCAGCCAACTGCAGGATTTAAAAGAAAAAGCCAATCAACCTGGCATCTCTTGTGTCACCTGATAGCATATTCTACAGACAGGAAGCATTGAAATCAAAAGCTCACAATCTCACATCAGTTTTGCAATACAATCGAGGGGTAGCTCAAGTGAGGCACGGCCTTGCCTACCACTATGAGCAGGGGGAGGATGGCGGTTGTCGATCCCTCCTTGTTAATGGTATTTTGTATCAAGCCACTGTTCAACAGCTCAAGGGGCTAGCATCTAAATGAGCTTTGCAATACTGCTTGTTGGTGGATTACATTGATTAATATTATATTCAGACATGAATGCTCAACTTCAGTGATTGATTCCTAAATACAGCTTGGCATATTCTGAAATGCTGCTGCGTACAAATTGCCATTCTTCTTAACCCTTTACTGCCCTGGGTATGTTCCCATACATATTTAATGCCTATTTTCTCAACGTCAAATATAGTGGACACTGGGCAGCAAAGGGTTAAACCTGTTGTACAGATGGTATTCAGGTGTGATGATCTATCCTGGCATTTAAATATGTCAGACAGACCGTTGACTACAGAACACTCAGTTTGTACAAATCATGAAAACACCTTGCAAAGCCGTCACGTTGCCATGACATCATTTACTGTTGTTATTTTAAAAGAGAGGTCTGATAAAGCTGCTTCTAACATAAGAATCAGAAATACCTCCAGTGGTCACACTGCATATACTTTACAATTACAAAATAAAAAGATAAGCATTGGCATGGTAAGAAAGTAGTGTCTCTATAATGTTGATTTGAAAACCTTCCTGCTTTCTGCAGTATTTCTCCCCTGGGTAACACTTTAGTTTAGGGATCCATTAAATGTGGTTAAATACAATGCACTTTTGAAAATGATTATATGATTCATATGCTGATATTTAGGCACTTACAATAGATTCCTGAAACTACCCTTTTTTGGTCATATTGCAGGTGAAATGAAGCACTTTGGTTTTATCCTGATTAAAAGAAAAACAGGCACAAAATTATATATCGTCAGGTTTTTAAGATGAAGACATGATGGATTAATAATTTCTAACCACCCTCAATATATTTTGTAGCTGCTTGTTTGCATGCTAGCTATACAGCTGGATCATTAAATGCGAGACAACTGAGGAAGTCAGTGACTGTTGTGAAGTTCTGAGGCTAACCACACTATCGTATCAACAGTACCATTACAGCATCTGCCAAACCTCCTGGGTACAGTCGTTTCTCGGAAATGACAACTCTTTGTGCCAGCATCATTCGGTAGCCCTATTATCAAAAGTCCACATATACAAACGCCTGCGTGCTTCCCTGGGAGATATTTTTGATACCCAAATGATTTATTATGTTCATTAATGCTAGAGAATCAAGCACCCGGCTCTCTCGCCTGCAGTGGTGTCATAAAACAAAATATAAATCTGAGGCAGAGATGATATACAAATGAAAACCACTTTCCTGCGCTGTGCTGAGAATATGTTAAGAAATGTTTTTGTTTAACGGGCAGTGGTTTCAAGACTCAGTATCAAAGCACCTGTATGCTCTCAATTCAGCTCTAGGAATCATGTCTAGACTTGTTCAAGAGCCAAACTGAATGGAGATTTAGAGCAAGTGGTTTGCGCATAGAGCCAATCGTTATAGCAAATGAAACCCTGTATGTGTGCGTGTGTGTATATATTTATATATATATATACACACACACACACACACACACACATATATTAAAGAGAAAATGTAAATTGATGAATGTACTTACAGTGCGCTGCTTTCAGGAGACTTCTGCTGCCACCTGGTTTTGCTCATTTCTTTAAAGTGCAGTTCATAACTGGTCAATTTTAGCTTCATGCAAGCATTCACACTTTCTTCTGTGAATCTCGAGCGCAGGTTGTTTTTGATATACATTGCCGACCCCTAGGGACTGTTCTGAGTGAAGGAGCAGTTTGGTCTCCATGTCTATCACTGGCCACTGTTTTAAACCATGCTGAGCCCATTCATTGTGAAGGGAACAATACAAAACGAAGGTCCATCGGAATAGATTAACCTATTTCTCTGTTCATTCTGTGCCTAGCATAATTATTGATTTACTTTAATTGCAATTCAATCTGCTTAATGTGGGGGCAGCAGGGGATCAAATACTAAGATATGTAAAGACTGACTGAGTTGATTCTTACCTTCAGTTTTGAATAATCAGCACTAATTATCGATTTGATTGATTTTCAGAAACAATACTATACAATGTAATATACCCTTCATTTGGATTTCCAGAAGTAGCTCTTCAAGTTGAAGTTGGAGCAACATATTTTGCTGAATGAATTAGAGCTTATAAAATACTAGGTTTGCCCAGTGAGATAAATTGGCATGCTGGGAGAACAAACAGGGACCCAGTGGAGAATCTTGCACAGATGAGCTGAAGGGTTTTCAAAGTGACTCAAGGACAAAATGAGTTTATTTATATTTTTTTATCAGGAATATGCATTCCTTGCAAATATGCAATGCAAAGGAATACGTCTGCTGAATAAGTGCATTTATTTTGCACTGGCTAAAGGATTTTAACTGCAAAGTGCATGCTGGGTATTTCATAATGTTCCCAGCAGGTCTCGCTGTCATAGTGTGTAGCAGCAGGCTGTAAGATAGTACAGCCTCTGCATTGATTGAATACAGATATTCTGATCTGTATTTGCATTAATGCAAGCTAACGTAAACCACATTTACACAGATCAGAAGAAAAAGTGTTTCAGCTGAATATGTGTTCTTCTGACCAAGAAGAGAGCTGAGAAGAGGTGGTCTTGTCAATCCAATTATGTTAAATTATCTCATAGACGTTTTCAGAATTGCATTCTAAATTATGGATTTTTAATTTGGATTTTTTTTGTGTGTGCAAAAACAGAGCTGTGCAATTTGAGCACAAGCTCAGTAAATTGGGTTTAAATCACTTTCAGATATATGAAAGGCATTCACGACCATAAGGGAGTTATGTCTTATCTAGTTATTAAGAAGCAGCAGCACCATCGGAAGATTAAATAGTAATACATATGAAGATAAATGAACATCTATTGACTGTCTTTCTCAGCTGAATTCAAGATTAACTTTTCTCAGCAGTACTTCCACGAGTAGCAAAACAATTCTCTCCTTTAAATGGATTACCAATTTGCTAAAACATAATCCTTTACTTGAGAATTCTGCAGTTGTTAAGTGACAAACCGGAGAATAATAGGTACCGTACAATGAATAAATAAATACATCTCCAGTAATATATGGGCAGAAAATTATAAGATGGAAAAGTCACTGCTGTAGCAAGACAAAACACAACTGCAGCATATCTTTGCAGCTGGTCTCAACTTTCTGAAGTTAGCAGAAGGGCTGCAACTTGACAAAAAAAATGTCTACTGGATTTACATTTCTTTAGAATCTTAGAACTAATCATTTTTTAAAAAAATGATCAAAAATCTGCAGCGTAACTTAACATTTGGGGAAAAAGGGTATAAATCACAATTCAAAAAGCCACCTTGGCTCACTAGCACCCCTACTGGATTAAAGCCAACGTCGTAAAGAAACATTCCCCAGAAACAAAGTGCATATTTAAACAGCCCCCCTAATAATAAATACAGTACTAGTCTATGATTCCATGCATCACTGAGCACCAGCTTTGAGCTAGGGCTGCATTAAAGGTTAATGTTTCGGTTCTGGAAGAATTTTCATTAACCAGGTTAATGTTATTTTGTAATGGATGGAAAGGTTTGGTAAAATGTGTTTCTGGTATTTCATGACTTTGCAGGTCCTGCATATATAGCTTACCATAGCCACGCATAGTAAGAGAGGTGAGGATAGTATTTTAATATGGCTTTTAGCCTCTAGGTGTGAAATTAAATTACAGTATGTCGTGCAGTTAAACACGTTTTCCCTGGGCTAATAAAATATGCATCTTTTCAGAGTTAACCCCTTTCAGTGTCTTTTGGACATTTTTGAGGCTGTGTGGTCCAGTGGTTAAAGAAAAGGGCTTGTAACCAGGAGGTCCCCGGTTCAAATCCCACCTCAACCACTGACCCATTGTGTGACTCTGAGCAAGTCACTTAACCTCCTTGTGCTCCGTCTTTCGGGTGAGACGTAATTGTAAGTGACTCTGCAGCTGATGCATAGTTCACACACCCTAGTCTCTGTAAGTCACCTTGGATAAAGGCGTCTGCTAAATAAACAAATAATAATTTTTAAGTGGCACAGACAAAGGACTTCAAAAAAACATGAGGCTTGTGACTATCCATTACATATAATAATAATTCTGGTTGCACTGTAAAACAAACATACAAGGAGCTAGAAATGACATTGCTAAAAACTACAAAACCTGCTTTACTTTGGGCAAATACCACCTATCTGCACTCAAAATGGATTATGCTCTGTTAATAGCTAGTAGGAGTGTTTTTTGCAAAAAAAAGCTTGAGACAGATAATAAAAACCTCCATCAATAGGGCTGGTAAATCCTTCTCAATAAAATAAGTCTTTCAACTGTTCATACAGTACGTTTATGTAGCTCCTGTCCACGAATACATGTTTTGGGCAGTTGATCTCATTTATCACTTTGTCTTTCATTATAGAACACAGTATGTGCACAGCATGCTTACCCACAAACATAAAAAAAACATATATATCAACATGCAAATTAAATGTTTGGGGAGAAAAAAAAACATGCTTTGGCGGTTGCTCATTTACAGCATAGCCTTGAATGATCTTTGTTCAATTTGTATCATTTTCCTGTGTCATTTGTAATGAAATGCGGTACTTTCAATTTGAAATGGCATTTTCTAGATGCAATGTTTTATGAATGATACACTGCAGTACACACACCTCATTTGATGATGAAAACACAGCTTATTTTCATGCACTGGTATTCAGGAAAAAGCAAAGACCATGGCTTTTCATTGAAGGTGAGGGAAAATAAGATGCATCTCCTGCATCTAATATTATAAATCATGCTGTCATCACCAGCACCAGAGACGGAACATTCTCTTAACGGGAACAAAAAAAAAAAAACAACAACAAAAGGAAAGTTTAACACCAACGACTTGCACTCTAACCTAAAGTAAGACAAGGCAGCCCAAGATGAGTGCTAATCACTTTGTGAAACCAGTATTCTTTTCTTTTCTGCAATCAATCTATAAAACTATAGAAAATAGTCTTACAATGCAACTGTATACAGGGCGGTATTCTCATGTTTGTTTCAGGCTGGTCACTTTATCTGCTTGATGGGGAGGCTTACCTTCCAGAGCTCTTAATTGTTAATGATCTAAGACCTACGATTCTTTACAGTAATCAATTCCAAGATTACCCGACTTCTCTGCTGATTGGACTGTCCATGCCTGAATCAAGACGAATTGATCTTTTCTGTTTGAAAATCAAAACATGTCGTTATCCAATCTTCACGAAAGCTTCATGGACAATGCATTTCAAATGCCAAGTTTGAATTTAAATCCAATTTCTCAGCTAAATATGAATAAAACTATGAAACCAAAACTGGTTGTATTTGCTTAATCTATGGCTACTATGTTACCAGAGGAAAGACTTAAAATGGGTGGTAAATTGGTAGCTTGTGTTTGGTTTGGAATTTTGTTTCACAGACCACCAGAAACCACATCTGGGAGAGACAAGGATCTTTCTAGCATGAGCGAAAACCTGAAGTATGTGGTTCCTAAGAAATAGGTGTGAGCATTGATTAACATTTTGATGAATCCAGACCAAGACACAACACAAATTTCTAAACCAAAACTGCCAAAAGTGAACCATATGCGTTGTTTTTATTAATGTTTTGCTTATGTTGCTGTTTGTGTGCATGGTCCCAGTTAGCAATATAAAATCTGTCCACTTACAACGAAATGTACTTGATGATGAAAATTAAACATGTTCATTAAAAAGCACAGTACATAAATATGTCAAATAAACATGCAGGCAGAAACTCCCCCCCCCCCCCCTATTGAATTCTTAGGAATTGTAAATGTTCCTGCCTACAGTACTTCATCTTGCTATGTTCATTTAAATCACAAAAACGGCAGACGTAGTCCAATTAGCAGTAGTAAAAGTAAATTAATTACATCACTTAAAATGCACAAGGAGCGTTGCATTGTGAGAGCACAAAGGATGGACAGGAGAAATGTCAGTGGCCAGCCACAAGCTTTCACAACTCTTAATTTAAAAAGTAGCTTTTGTTCAGCAAATGAAAATACTATACATCCCGCACAGAATAGCCACTGAAGAGACAAGGAGAGGTCACATTTACAACCAATACTGAATACAAATGAATAAAAGATACACCTTCGCAATTGCAGATGCAGTTAATGCTTCACCAAAACGTGTGCACAACGTATTTATGAGAAGATCTCTCACCAGTTTACAAACTGTTTCTGTTTCTAGATTTATGAACGCATGTTACCAGACTGATGAAACCAAACAACAATTTTCTTTTTAAGGAGGCAGAAAACAGTGATAAAAACACGTACACAGATATGAACACGGGGGAATAATGAGATACATCCTCTAAAATAAAAGTGCCATGGTAAAAGTGAATTCAAGTAACGCGTGTACATTACACACTATTGGAAGTCCACGAGCAGCACGCTGGCTGGTGATTACAGGCTGGTCTTCGCTTCAGTTTTGCTGCAGAGGCCTTCCTGTTCCAACTCCCCTTTGACTGCTTTAGAAAGGATCTCGACCCATTTGCTTTGGAGCTCCTCCTCCTCTGCGCTGAACAATATGCTGTGCTGGGATTGGCTGAGCTTGAAAACGTGCTTCATATCAAGCTTCTCTGTTGCCAAACTGACTTCATAGCCAGGCAGCGGAATGGCACGTGGCAATCGAACCTCCTGAAACAGAACGAGTTTGAGAAAGGAAATGCCAAGCATTCAAAAAAGGGTCTTATTTTGGAAAGCCTACCAAAAATACCAACAAACATAACAACATTGAACAATCCAGACAGATATCTACACTACTACTAAGACCGGCTTAAAAATGTGAACTTGTTCAATAACATGACCCTCTTTTAAGAAAAGTCAACTTAAAACATCTCAAATCGTTGTCATCTATGCCTAGGATTCAATTACGCTGCCATCATTATTACAGTATTAACAGAACTTAATTGCAATTATCTTTGTCGCAATTTTTATTATCTGGTACTTTGCTAAAGCCGCAATATAAATAGTGATGTAATAATTCAATTTTAATTCCGGTCCGATGTAAAAACAGAAAGACAAGAACAGACACAGGCATTTGGTTTTTTAGCAATGTTATTTCCAAGCCGTTCATCTGAACTAACTAATTCTGCGATGTCCGTTTTGGTAATTGAACAAGGTACTCTATATAATGTATATGCAACAGCTTTACTGTTTGTCCTACATCACTAAAATTCATGGTGTCTAATTTCAGGATAAATTCGTTACATATAAAAGGGTTTACAGTATTTTAATTGAAATGCTGTTTAGACACCAGTCAAGCCTTCGACTTAGTTTCACTGCTTGGATCTTCTGAGTTCTGGAACGAGATATTGAACTCCTGCTGCAAATCTGGCTAATTCAGTTAAAATGTGTAAACCTGCATGTATAGTTAGTAGGCTCATTATAGTATTTATTTTTAGATCTTTTTAAATCTTTTATGGCGATTAAAAACAAAATACTACAATTAGCCGGCGAGAACATATATGTTAGCTGTAAGAATTCAAGGGCTGTTAATTGTTTATTTTTCACAACATACTGCAGTCATAGAAACAACTCATTTCAGCTCAGGGTGACCTCTGAAGTGTGGTGCTCTTAAAATACCCAAACCCATCTGCACAATATTAATTAAGAGCAGCTAATAATCTTGTGCCTCCTTTGAAACAACGACGCTAACTGTTTTTACTATTTTTAGAAAAACCTATTCATTTTTTTTTTGGTTGGTAACTTTCTTTTATTCTCTCACAATGGGGCTGGTAAAAACGAACAATATATTTTCCATTACACTAGAAAAAAAAGTTGTGTAGTTCTGCATTAATCAGACCCAAAAAATAATTGCATTCATCTCAGTCAAAACATACAGAGTGATTGTGATAAATTACTAATGACTCATTCCTTGTTACAATTGACAGATAGTTAGACAAGTAGTTATTGTAGGTACAACAAAATTGGGTTTTACTTAAAACAAAAATATTTCTGTAACTACAGCTTCCTCTCGTAACTCCAAAGCACATGCAGTTTGTCAAGTCATGTCAATCCAGCCACCCTGCCTTTCAAACTGGGGGAAGGTGGACGCAGTCCGTTCTTATAAACTTATCCCTGACAGCTTAGACAGGATTTGTAATTCTCCAAGGCCTTGTGCCCGATACAGATACAAAGGTGAGATTCACTTCTTGTAACTCAGCCAAATCTCCTGACCTGATTCTCTCTCTCGCATGAATGAGCCATCGTTGGTGGAGAGGGACAGGTGTGTTCAGGGTGTGTTTCTTACCTGGCTGCTCGGTAGCAGGTACAACACCAGTGGTTCGTTTTTGGTAATGGATACCAAAGCTTTATGCCAGGTCTTCCCCTTCTCCTGGAAATGAAGGCTGCTGCTCAGGAAGCTGTTTTCTCCTGCTAACGAATTCTGTTTCTGTTAAAGGAAAAAAAAGATACCTAATGATAAATATGATAAATGTTCTGCTGACTGCTTCTTAAAATGTAGAAAAGCAGGGAGGAACTCTTCTTTAAAATATTATTTTTCGGTTTGTAGGGGCGCGCTGTGCTCTGTGCCAGACAGTGCCCTCTTGTGAGTTTTGTGGATCAGATCGAAACAATAGTACGTTTTGATGTGCAGGGGACTCGATTCCATGAGAACATTATTTATGCCAGCATCATGATAGCAAACCTTAAACGCTATAGTAAACTTTTACGACACTTCTATTAGGACCAGCTGTCTATCAACACCACTTTAATCAGTCCTTTTGGTATCGTAATAAAGGAAATGGGGAATTAGCAGGTTCAGCACAGCTGGTCAGCCCATTTGAAACTGAAGTTAGTACAAAGGCAAATGTTATAAAAGGAATAAAATAATTGTAACAGCATGAAACTAGAAAGAAACCACTCAGTTTATGCAATTAAAATCATTGCATTCCTCTCTGAGAAGGTGCCTTTGCACTTTACTCCTAATGTAACTCATTAGAATAGCTTCCTTCTGTTGTTCCAGTGTGTCTCAGCCCTGCCTTGGAGATGACAAGGGTTCAAGGGCGTCTTTCTGATTAATTACTTCCAAATGTGTCAGTAAATTAGTGGCATTTACGAAGCTGTCTGTTCGGCAATTGTGTCTGTGTAATAAAAGCAGCTATGACTGACAAGCAACACTATTATATTGGCTTGCATACTGAATAAATGACCGCGTTTGATTTAGCGTCTGTTAGAAACCGTTTGTATTACCCATCGCACACTCTCACCCTGTAAACAGAGCAACATGTGACTTTGTCAGCATGCATAGGAATATATTGGGTGCACCGTGTCAGCGGTCAGTCTGCACTTGTATGAGGTACAGTGTTAATAGGGTTACAACGGCACAGGCTAACGCATTTAGAGGTATTCAAATAATAGGATTGCTACATTGACATTGGAATGCAGTAGACTGAAAACGAGCGATGAAACATTATTACTTACTGTTATTTTTAGGACTGGCATAAACATTTGATGAATCGCATAAAGACAGACTTTACTAAACACCTGTACTGCCTAGAATACAGGTACATAGAAGTCCCAATCGGTTATGTCGCTATTTAGATTACATTTTTATATTGTGCATGCATATATTCACACTTAACAACTGAAACTGTTCCAGCTCATGTACATGAAGTTCAACATGTTGTGAGTAAAGAACAGTGCTATAGTGCCATTCGTATGATCACATTCTTTATTTCTGCAGAAAAACCACAACAAGTGTTACAAATTCCATGTTGGTTATATGCGATAGCAAACGTGTTTCATAGTGCTGTAAGTTAGATATTCATAGAGATGATTACGTTGCACCCGTCTGCCGTACTTTCCTAAGCAGTTAATACTAATGTAATAATTAGGTTTCCAGACAATTTTATTAGAATAAGAACATTATATAATGATTGTTTTTTTATGTGGGTCCCCAGTTCTTTTTTTTTTCAGGAGTGATCTAATGTTAGTGTATTTTTGGTATACAATCAGCTTAACGGTGGTGAAGTGACTGGCAACACAAAGCACCCTGTATGTGGTGTTTCTCCATGACTGCAGCTTAGCACTAAAAGCAATGTAGTATAATAGCTGCAGGCTCGCCACCACACAGCAGGCTTGCTATAGATTTGATACTTCAGATCGGAAGCCATCCATGCAGCTTACAGTAAAGAATCTGCAATGATTTCCTGCTGACTCCATTACCATAGAAATAGACCCCATTTCATTCTCATGACCACCCCAGGCTGAGTTCAGATTGCAGTTTGACATACAGGGGTGGGACCTTCTAAAGGGGGAAACCGCTGACCCACAGGCATGTTTGTGTGATCTCAACAACCTCCACAAAAGTGTTTCAAAGCTCTTTTCAAAATGGCTTGGGGTTTGAGATCTGGCCTCTAAATCACTGCAGGAAGAAAAAACATAACAAGTGCTCTGGCTTTTTTGTTCTGTACCACATCATGGATCGTTCTTGCTGTGTTACCTGTTTGACAACGTGGGCAATAATCCTTACACTATCAGTGCACTACAGCGGCCATTTTGAAAAGAGCTTTGAAACAGACTTTTAAGTTATAAATGTAAAAAGTTGTCAGGATGTTAAAAATGAAAAGAAAAATGACAGGTACGTTATTTAAACAGTTGTAGCAACACGTGGGGACGTGTAACACTATATTTTTCGGAATCCCGCTACTTACTCTGTAAGACTTAACTGCAACTCTAATTAGGACTTTTAAGATCATTTGTACACATGCAATCGACCCATACGGATTCAAAAGAGATTGTCACCTCGACGGCTGCTTTTTTCTTCTGGTCCCCTGTGGTTTCAAGTCCTGGGCTGGAAGCCTGTGCCAGTGGAGACGCGAAACACTCTTTACACACCCGCAGCGGCTTGAACTCGGAGCATTTCGCACAGATGGCCTGCCACAGATAGAAATGCATTTGAAGTGAAACTAATAAGAGGGAGAATTGACTTTCAAAATCTCTGGGAGCCCACCTTTAATCGGATTTGAGACCGTGCTCTTTGTGGGTAATCATGTCTGCTTATAGTTTAAACAATCACCATATTTTAAAAAATAATAATGAAATAACTCCAATCAGAATCTGTCCTCATGCATTGTTCCTGGAATCCAGAACGCTAACCAAATCCCACTAGCACAGATGCTAAAACGTTCTACATGTTAATGACCGATAGTTATAGACAGGTTACGATCACTCGGACAGTCCAGTATTATTCTTCAGTGCCTCCAGGTGCAGATCTTTTCACTCCAGAAGAGGGCTCTCTTAGCTTTATTTCTTAATCTTTTTGCATTTGTGATCCCTTTATCACACTGTAGGATGTGTGGGAAAGCATGCATGCTTTCTGATCTCATGACACTTACCACTCCACATGCTTTGCAGTGATGACGTCTTTTTGTTATGGAATTAAAGCTTTCGTTGCAGCCTTTGCAGGTTTGCTTTTCTTTGTCCCTCTTTGATTTGGACTGTTTCTTGCATGAATCCATCTACAAATATGAACATTATATTTCATGTTATATTTATTTATTATTACTGTAAAAAAAACCTGAATACAAACTAGGTTGTAACTTGCTCATCATTTTCATTTTTGAATACATACCCCACCAGCAGAGGTGTTTCCATCGAGTGAATCCATCGAAAAGTAGCCAACAGTCTGTAAAACATAAAATATTACTTTGTAACAAAGCTAACAAGATGTGCTTTTAAATCCAGACCTGACGTCGAAAAACAGGACAACATTGGCTAATTCTCCTTGGGGAATCTTCACAAAAACAGAGGACACAGGCTATTTATAGACCAACGTCATGGAAAAGAAATTCTAAAAACAGGAAAAAATGCATTTTGCATTCAGAATGTTTATAAAAAAAAAGTTTTTTTTTCATTTTAAACAAAATAATTCTGAAAATAATTTTCTACAGATGAAAAAAAACCCTTTAGTTTAGTAAGTGACAATACAACATACTCTCTGTTCTGTTATTTTGTCTTGTTGAACACTAGAGGGCAGTAGCTCTCTATCTACTGTCTACTGCAGCATTGTACATCCAACATCCACATTACAGTATGTACTGTACTCGACTTAGAAAGACATATCTGAAAGTTACAGTGGGGTATATTTTAATTAACCAAACAGCAGCAATTCTAGAAGCGTAATTTTCGGGTGTTTGTGTAATATGCTACACAAATTTCTCAGGTGTGTCGACACCCAAAGTGTGGTTAATACTAAAGGACCATCACATAAAATACAGTGTGTGACAGACCTGTGTGTTTCCTAATGAATTAATGTTATGCCTACGTACAACGGTCCTCTATTTTGTAATACGTGTTTCGTCATTCAGTTGACGTCAATGTCTAGTTGTCTGGATATTAACTCACAGTAAAACCCTCTAGAACACACTTAATCGTTATTCTCAGCCTCCTCACTGGTAAATCAGTTTCTAATTAATACTGTAGCGTGCCGTTCCTCACTGCTTCATTTTCTTTTCATGCATTGTGCTACGTTTAGCCACACATTAGTAATCAAGGTAAATAATGTGTGTGTGTGAGTTCTGTGGGTCTGAGATAGTCCGACCCCGACAGACCAGAAGAATGCTGGCTGCTTATCAAATAATCCTGCCCACTTAAACTGCCCAAGGGCTGCCGAGTAGAGAATAGTTAAGGTAATTACCACATACATTTTCATATAGCAGCCGCTCTGATAACGTCGAGGCATTCTGAGCTCTAGAACTGTGCTCCGTCTTTCGGGTGAGACGTAATTGTAAGTGACTCTGCAGCTGATGCATAGTTCACACACCCTAGTCTCTTGGATAAAGGCGTCTGCTAAATAAACTAATAATAATAATAATAATAATAATAATAATAATAACGGGTTTAGCTCTTATGATCCTGAAAGTATTTTGTAGAAAATCTATATTTGTTCTGCGATTTTGTTTTTAAAGTTCTAACCTCATTTTCTGTCTGAGCTGTGCAATCCGGTAGTTCAGAACTACAAAGAGGAGTTGTGTGCCCCAAAGAAACCCCACTGTAACCACACAGGGAGCCGAGCAGAAAGGGGTTACCCTGTGATACTTACAGGCGAGTCTGAGGGGTGATCTTCGTCTCGGGAGAACGAGCTGTTGAAGGCCTTGTTAAAGGTCTCGCTGTTCTGCTTGTGTTTCTCAATGGTAGCCAGGATAACCTGTTGGATAAGGGTAAAGTCACATCAGATCATCTACAGTATGTGTTTTAACTCTTTTATAGTTGTATTGAGGTCTGACGGACCACAACCTTTCACTTTCAACTTGATTGAAACATACATACTGTATATACATACATATGTACATAGGTAGATACATACATAAATAAAGTTGAAAACAAAGTTTTCCATTTCTTCAAATCACAAATGTCCTTCATGGGACAAGCACACATGTGCATACAAACTGAATCTCTGTGAGCCTGGGTCAATGAATATTCATGACATTGTGATTGGATAAGTTTCTGCTAGAGGCCAGGCTCATGCAAAGCCAAGCGGACAACCCCTTCATGGCCCCAGACCGAGGAAAATCAAACAAAGAATGACTTCACAGCACAGCACAAGTATGGGGGGGGGGGGTGAGCTGTCCCTTTTCGTATATATGTCAATGTGTGCAGTCCTTTCTGGGCCATTCAGACACACAGAGAAAGGAAAGCTCCTATTGTCAGAAACACAAGACATCAATCCTTTCACCTACCAAAGATTCACATAGTTCTTCAAAAGAAACCGCTTTGTTTTTTTCTGCCTTTATGTCAGTTTAGTTTTTATTCCTACACTCTGGAAATCCTTTTCATGGAAACTAAAACACTAATCTTTTACATAATATTTACAGTTCAGTTCAGTACAGAGAGCTAAAAGGTTAAGTTTGTTGGGAAATGAAACGACCATTACCTGAATCCAATCCTTCTTTTCCTCCTCAGTTCTGGAAAAGAAAAACAAATACATAAATAATGACATAATGATGAAAGCAGCACTTCTCAGTAAAGTCTCTTGCTTCATACAGACTGCAGACTATCTTCAAAGAAACCGTAGCATTTGGATCCATGTACGAATCACAAGATGAAAAAGGATATGCTGAAACTCATCAGGGGTGTTAGGAGCCTTTATATATATATATATATATATATATATATATATATATATATATATATATATATTTATATATATATATATATATATATATTTAAAGAATGTTCTTTTCCCCTGACTATTTATCAGAATATTAAACCACATTTATGGGCCTAGAAACAGAACATGTTACATATGTTTGTACAGCAAAAGAAAAAAAGGTCAAATCAAACTGTTTAAGACATAGAAAGCGTAATTTTATTATTGCAATACTATACTATTACAGCAGTGACACAAACCAGATACTGTATCCAGTGCAACAGAAACTGGAAGGTGTGCACTATTTTCAGTGGATCACATCATATCTACTAAGCTCTTAACTGTATTTTATGGAATGCACATACCTGGCCTGCAATTCCAAAGACCTTTGTTTTCCAATTATTGCAAATGTGTGAGTCAAATTTTGCTTGACATTTTCTTGCACCTGAAAAGAAGACACTGTTTAGAAAAACCACCCGAGCGAACGGGGGAACGAGATCAGTGTGACTGCATCGTGAAAGAGAGAGACTGTTACAAACCTGCATGCCTGCAATGTCTATCTTCTGCCTCACGCTGAATTTCTGACCCATCAGCCGCAGTTTTGGTACACAGTACAGCACCATGTTGTTGAACTACAAATAAATCAGAATGATAACACATAAGTGGTTTGGTTTGTATAATGTACATTCCGCTCAAACAAAAGCATCTGGCTCTTTCTAAAAACAAATATTTTCCTAAAAGACAACTGGTCAGGAAATGAACAGTTGCTCAAACACCCGGCATTAGAGGGAGCTATACTTACATGTATCTTAGCCATTGGCATGTCCTTTGTGTACTTCTATGGAACAGCCAGCTGCTTATGACTAACCATGGAAATGCTGTTCACCAGAAAATCATTGTGTGTTATGAGAATATTTTATATAAAACATAGAAGCCTAGCAAATTATTTCATCAGTGGAAGTACAGCCCACAAAACCTGGCGTACAGTAACTGTTATGTGGGGAGTGGCAGAGTGTTCCTCTCCAGGCAGGTAGAAATGCAATAGATTAGTGCAATGAGGGAGGAGGTGATTTGTAGGGTGTTAAGCAACTTCAGCCTGGGGTGCACCTGTAAAGAATACACAGCAGGACTATCCTTTATGTTTTTTTGTATCTCAAAAAGGCAGGTGATGTCAACTTTATGTTCTAAAGTAAATGGGTAGAGCTGGGCAGAGCCTAGCATTCCATACACCACCTGAGAGGTAAAGTGGTCTTGAACTCAGAGTTCACCTCCTCAGAGTTTTAAGACAAAGCCGTCGTTTTCATGGGAGTTCCTTCCGCAAACCATCAGGTGCACCAGTTTACAACAATCAGACACAACAGTCAGCCTCCCTGAAAAGGCGTGCGTGACATACTCTTTCAAGGTGGAAGCACAGGTATATTTTTATTACTGTAGGGAGGTGAAGCGTTGCAATTGTTCTGCATCTCTTGTAAACAGGTATGTCATATCCAGGGATGGAAATAAGACTCCTATTGCATAGCAGTTTCACCCATTCCAGGTTTTAATATGTGCTTGATTAGCCACAGAACATAGGTAACAAGCTCAGGTGTGGTCTTATCAAACTGATAGTAAAACCAACCAGGGATCAAACTGATATGCAAAGAGAGCCTTATTTCCATCCCTGCATCTCTGTTGTTGCAAGCCATTTTTTCTTTTATGATCATGTCATTTTCAAGTGTTTTGCTTCCATATTGTAAATAAGCTCCTTTCAAATCCCCCCCCCCCCCCAAAAAATACATTAAAAAGAAAGACTTACCAGGAATAAATACCTATCTTGAGCTGTTCCGTTTTTAGCAGACAGTTTCTGGATATGGCCCTCTTTGATAAGTTCGTTGGCAGGATTTACAATGTCCTCTTCACCCCCCAGTCTTTCGTACACTTCCAGCAGTTTATGCATCTTCTCCTGAACACACAGACAAACAGCACAAACATCAGCCTCTTATGATGCAAAGTAACTATTACGTGCACATGGTCTCTGCCGACTGAATATTATCTGAGTAATTCTTGATGCTGTTTATTCCTCAACAAGACAAAGCCGAGGCTTCTTATTCTACTTTGGTCTAGAAAAAAAAAAGTCCTGACCACAATGACTTTGCAGTGAAAACAAAAACAAAAAGTCTAGCAGTAAGACATACTCATGGAGGGCAACAGTATCAAATAATGAAAATAATCTGGAGATTGCAATTGTAACATTCACGATGAGGGAACATTTTTTTTTATTTTTACAAAATGTTTAATTGTATTAGATTCTAACACATTAAAGTGAAAAGCTTCTGCCCTATATACAAAAGGCAAGAACCATCCAGCTTATTGTTCAAACAGGAAACAGCGGTTACTTCCTGAATTGTAAGCTGTCTGCAGCACGTCAGTGTGCTAAAGGAAGCTTGTCTTTTATACTGTGAGAACACATCGGTCAAGTCTCTCCCTTCATGTGTACACTGAATAATTACACGCTCAATACACAGAGAGAGAAAGTGATCGTTGCACAAAGACACTAAAGTGATGGGTCCAGCCTGAACTAAAAAAAAAAATCCTTTTGAAAATAAGTTTATGAATTTAGTGGAAAGAAGGAAAATAAATAAATAATCTAAAATATCCTTCGAAGGATTTCTGGATACCCAAAGAAGTACAAAAACAAATAAATGTTGTTGAAGCGGACACCCTGGGATCCTTCAAGAAGCTGCTTGATGAGATTCTGGGATCAATAAGCTACTAACAACCAAACGAGCAAGATGGGCTGAATGGCCTCCTCTCGTTTGAAAACTTTCTTATGTTCTTATGTTCTTAAATAAACAAATAAATAAAATCTGGGGAACTCTGGCTAAGAAAACCATGCTGAACCAACAGTTTTATTTTCCAGCTTACCATCTTTCGAATAGCTGTGTTTGAGTGGTTGGCTGCTGTTGAGATGAGCTCCAGTGACTCTGTAATTAGAAACAAAATGAAAACCGTCCTTGAAACCCCATACAAAACCCCAGATTCCATGAAAGAAAAAAGAAATGGGTTAGATTAAATAAATAAATAAATAAATAAATAAATAAATAAATAACACACATGTGCCACTATTTAAAGCCTGCCTGCCCAAGCTAGTATAAGAGGCCCACAACTGGCACACACCCCCATACATACTGGAATGTATAGACTGCACAGTCCCATTAAAACATCAACATTCTCTCAGGAAATGAGCTGCCCTTCACAGCAGTAAAACAAGTCCAAATCAAGTCCATTTTTAATACATCTTCCTAATTGTGCTGCAGAATATAATCTGAAAATCTGAAATAAGGTCAATCTTGATCATTTAGTTTATGAGTTCCACACCCCTGAAATATGAAGTGTAGCTAACTCAGCACAGATGAGTTAGTTATAGTCTACATGAGGTTAGCATTGTCTCAAGGTTAGGCTGGCCACAAAAGAAAACCTCAAAACTTAAAATAAATAAACATATTAATACCTCTTTGTTTTTCTGTCACCTGATGGAACACTGCGTTTACAGTAAATGTAGACAACTGGCATTGCCAAACTAGATCAACATGGGAGACTATATGTACTACAGAATAAGCTTCCACAGAAACGGAAAGAGATTTCAAGGTACACTTATTCTGTTCAACAGTGGATTGTGCAGGGAAGGCAGGCAGTTGGCTTTTCACTGGGAAACGAAACATGACCTCGATGTGAAAGAGCAGGGGAAGCATAACAAGAGAATGGGTAAGCGCAGGAAACGAATGCTACTGAAGCAGAAAAGAAACCTGAGGAGTTTATAAATTGCACTGAAATGTTTTTTGGTGTGAGAGAGAAACTGACAAAAAAAAATACGAAATATTGCTGAAGTGAATTGCCTAATCAGCACATTTAGGAAATAGAAGTGGGAAATGAAGAGCAGTGACCAACAGGGTTGGAAATGTAACTGGAAATGCAATAAAAAGACAGCAAGCAATATCTGAGTATAAAACTGGACATAATAGCAGGACAGTCTGGCTTTAAAAAGTACAGTAAAAGAAATGACAGAGAAGCTTTTCCATTCTCAAAGAATGGGAAGAACTGGAATTATGAGTGTCGCAAGGAAATGGAGTAGCTAAACAAGCAAAGCATTGTAAAAGCAAATAGGATAATTATACATGACAAGGTCCAGCGCGGACAGCGAGGATGTTAATTGGCAGTTTGGGAGGCTTTGCAAAGTCTTACATGACACAGATGTTATTGCACTGGGTAAGAATGCTTCAAATCATTCTAAATAGTAAAAATAAACACCTTTTGGAGCTTTGAGGGAGAAACATTATTATTGCACTAAAGGTTAAAAGGGTGGACACTTTTGCAAGAGCCAATCTTTTTTTGAACGACATGCATACATAGAGTAGATGGTATTACACTGTACTGTAAAACACCATTTACCTTTACAAGGGCTTGTAAAGGTGGCAATTGAAATGCAAATGTTAACTTGACTGAGCAGAAACACTACCATAATTACAATCACATGCACAAAGCCTTCAGTGTAAGTACATGTCTTCTCAAATTTAAGGTTACGTTCCATATGTCAAGGTAGCATTCTACTGTCAAGCTTAATTTATGGTAATTTGTTGGCGCAAAACACAAGTAAAACTTCTCAAGTACATCCAACGATGGCTTCAGTTATAGGCCACCCAGGATATAATGTGGGAGTTACAAACAAGTGGAGTCCTGACCTACACACACAGCTGCATGGTGCCTGCCATGAAAACTCAAGGGTGTCTCTTACTTTCAGCATCCTTCCTGTCCAGTGCATCCTGGGGCAGTTTCTTCAGGTAGTCCTTCAGAAGCAGCACGTAGCGGGGGAGGCGCTGCACCGGCTCCAGCATGTGATGCTGCAAGGTCAGGTTCCCACACACTTCCTGTTTCTGTTGGAGCCATGAGCAAGAACACAGCGGTCTGAGCTGAGATAGCTGGCACAGTATTCTACACGGCAGAGCATCAAGGTTTACATGTCATATTCATGTGAAAAAGGCCAGATCTAAAGTGAATCAGAAAGGAGGTCACACCAGCTTTCCAAAGTGTTATTGGTATACGTCATTGCTAATCTCTGCCTCCAGGCAAAATTGAGCTAACAATGTACAAACAGGGCGGAACTTGTATTTAATACTATTTTTTAATAATTCTCCTCACAACAACACTGCTGACAACTTGCACGGCATTCCTTGTCCTCATGCAGGTCGACCCAGCTTTACAGACCTCGCCCTGACTTTGTGATGGGGAGCTCTTTGTATTGCTAGTACTAAAGCAGGGCTGGTCATCATTGTCATGTTTGAAACAGAAGGTGTGAGATCATACTGGGATCGTACTCCCTGCTGCGACTTGTGTAAACTGACTTGTTATTTCAATCTGCAATGTGTGAGTTGTCCTGTCTTTGTCAACCACTAATAGTTCTTAACTCCATTCTCTTGTGACCACCAACATACAATCATTTTGGGTTCATCGGGACCTAAATACAGCTTCCCAGATGGTGCCTAGTAGACATGCTTCAAATATGCACTTCATACCATCATTTGCACATGTGTCTTGCCTTGGAGAACAACCATGAAAAGAAATGAAGCTGAAAGCCGTCAGCTCCCATTATTTTCTGATAGACTTTACAAGACCCAGCAACTGGCATTAACCCTTTATGTGCCTCCCTGTCACGTGAAAGAAAATACAACCTAACAAAACTGAGCTAGTCAGTCTTTTTTGGGTAAAACCCATAGGGGGACAATAGCTCAACTGTTAATCAACAGAATGATGCAAATAAAGCACACACTGTTAGTCATGTGATCTGTTGACTCTCACAGGCGTTCCACAACGTTATTAACGGCTCATGCAAATTCTAAGAGCCTTATGAAAACTAAAACAGGTTTGCTGTGTTCCTGAATTGTTCCAATAAGGTGGCTCCTATTTCAAGACAAAAGGAGACAAGCTAGACTCCAATGAACAAGGATTAGCCACTAAAACTAGCTCACAATTACACCTCCGAGATCCAATGTTCATAGTTTACTAGAATGACTGTCCGTCGCCTGTGTACATACCAGCCTTTTGGGGAGACATTAGTATATAGTGTACCTAAGCCACGGTGGGAAGCAACTTATGTAAAAACCTAAACCAGTGGCCATACATTTAGTTTCTGGATCATCAAGCGAACAGGGTGAGATTAATCTCTGTAGTCATACAGTACTGTTCCCAAGTCAGTAGTTTAGATGAATGCACTGTATAGCTATTGAAACCGTATAGAAAACACTGAACACATGTAGGTCAAGGCAGCTCAGTTAGTAAATAATTTAGTTTGCAGCGGTGGTCTGTGCAAAGAACAGGTCTCCCTGCTTACCTGTATGTTCTGAACCACACTCTTGAACTGAGATGATCTCTGCGTCCACGTATTCACCAGGTCCATGGCTCTGTCAAAGTTTTTCACGTATTCTCCATACATCTTCAAGAAAGGGGCCAGCTTCTGCAGAATGTCTCCTATTCGAGGATTTGTGTTCCTGAAGAAACATGAAAAGGATTAATAATCACTAGAAATCCTATGCTTGCAATTGAACTCATCACCAGTAGTTTCCAGCATTAGAACTAAAAGATGGTTGCGTCAGTCCTTCTTAAAAGCAATGTGCTTAACTTCAGATGGAAGTGAGAGGAGGTAATTTTTCACACTTTTGGGAGAATTTTGCAGCACAGTGGTTGTTTTAATATGTTCTGTACCTTCAGAATATTTAATAATGAAGACATGTGTACAGGTAGAGCATCCTTCATACCTCACAATATTAAAATAATTTCTCTTAGCAATGAATCAATGATAATAATCTCCTTTGGCACATTAAGTAATGACACCCTTAAAGGCCTTGAATACATTTCAGTTATACTAAGTAGTATAATCTTAAGAGACCACTGGCATCACACATGACAAAAACAAATGATACATTAGTCCCCCCCTCCCCCCCCCCCCCCCACACACACACACAATACTATTAAACACAATACTATTAATACAAGTTAAACAGTCAATTAAAATCATGGATATCACTAACCCTCTTTTGTGAGGCTGGTGTTTGTACTTTCTCCATCATATTCATTAAGTGTCCCAAAGGTTCCTAAGCCAGGGTGCCAGTGCATTGATTAATATCGTATTTCTACCCAGGTTACCTCAAAGGGAATTCAACCCAGTTGCCCTCTTTGCTGATGGAAAGCGTGCTGTGCTACAGTACGCAAGTTTCTGCAGCAAATACATTCCAGGGATAATAGCAAGTTGTTTTTATGTTAATAAAAACAGGGCCAGAAAAACATATAAGCTTCAAAGCCTGCATTAAATTTCATATCTCTTCTTTTAAATGGCTTTGTACTATTTCTAAGTTTGAAATACAGATGGCTCCTCGATACTGGCGTACTTCTTAAAAAGAAGCAAATGTCTAAAGGGATAAGAGGTTATTTTGTGGCGAGACAGAGAGAGAGCAGTCTTCTGCTGCCGCACCCTGTTTTCATTACCCTGCACTCACCACTCCTCCGTGATTCGAGTTTTGAGCTCAGGAAGGAGAAACTGCTCGTGGAATCGATCGATAGAAGTGATGTTGGAGAAGATTCCGGTGATCACATCTTGTGGAATCCCAGCCTCTGTTAATTTAGTGCAAAATACCTACAAAAAAAATAAATAAATAAATAAATAAACACACGCAACCTCCTTTAACTGCTTGTATGTGCTTAACATCACAAAGAAAGCCATTGTATGCAAAACTGAGGAAGAATTAACAATGAGTGCCCATGGGCCAAACACTGATACCGGAGATTTCCCATCTCTCGGTTGGTTAAGGAGGGGTTTCCTTCAAAGAATCCCACGACTTTTTCTCTGATGTTTTTCATCTGATCAGAAATCCTGGCCAAACCAGAGTAAACTGGCATTTAAACTGCTGATCCATCGCATTTGTAATAAAATGGAATTAGTACACTGAACCAAGGCTATAGTTTCAGCATTCAAGCTTGCTGTTTACAAGGCGGCGCAAAACGATGACTTTAAGTACTTGCTTAAAGATGTAATCCTTCTCAGTAGATGTTATTTACATCCATAATTATATATGGGACGGCTTCAGCAATTTAAAGTCAAAGGGGAAAAAAAGCAATCTATTAAATCCATATTGAGTCTTGCTAGTTGTTTGTATCCTAAAGCATTAATGATTTATGTATTAATTTATACTGTGAATAATTAAAAAACATAAAAGGATATTGCGTTTGAGTCACTGGATCAAATATAAACCCAGAGCCAATTTGTGCAATTTGTATTATAGATTTATAGAATGACGATGCAGTAAACTTTACAGAAGTGGTTGCAAAAAAAAATGACATTGAAAGGATTTCTTCAAATAGACGTAGAAACAACCAACATGCATAAAGCATGCACTGCAAGTCCTGTGTGTACAGTAGCTGGTTATTGCGGTTATAATGAACCACACTGACCCTGATCCCTGGATCAGAAGGTCACTGACTTAAATCTAGTTTATCCAGGGATTGTCATGAAATATTGAATCTACCCGCTTGCTTGCAGGGTATTAGGGGCAGTAGAAAGAAGAGGCATGGTCATCAGATGATGCTTTACATATATTGCATGTCAGAGACCAACTTGCACGTGTGTCACAGAAAAAGAACCCAGTGTCCAAATTCAGTTTTCTGTCACTTCAACTTCAATGCACAAGCTTTGCCACTAGCTACCCAATAAAAGAAATGTGAAACTGTATTAGAGAATTACCTGATCCAGTAAGTGAAGTCTCTTCACATAAGCTTCCTCTGTCTGCAGGAGTTCCCTTGCAATGTTGAACAATTTCTGTGGCTCTGTGCACTAGGAAATTAAACAGAATCTATTAGCAAAACTGTAAAGCAGTCATTTTGCAAACCTGTATCAAACAATAAGAGGGGTACCGCACAGCTATAAATGTTTTAATGTTTCAGTTATTCCAGGTTTGACTGTGAGCCGCAGCTGTGGATGACCTCTTTAAGGACTGCAGTGTTTAAGCAACATTATTGTCAAACTTAGAGTCACTAGGACTTTTAACCATTTTAACAACTCACAGAGGAAATTCTAAATAGCAAAGTCTTGTTCCATTTATAGCATGTGTTTTAAAAATAAATAAAGAATGACAACACATAAATGATGATTGGAACAAGACTGTTGCTATATTAAGGTTTGCCAGTTGCATGGTTGGATGACAGCCTCACTGGATTTCAATTGGAAATAATATAATGCAAATATATCGGCATGTTGTCACATTTAAGACAATGTTTGTTCTTATCGTAAAGGGATGAACAATGATGATGCTCTCGAGAGGACAAACAATTCACAGCAGCTACTTCATAGAACCTGCTTTTCAGTATTTACCCTTTTTTCAAATAGATACACACATGATTTTCACTCAAAAGTTTTAGGAGTAAGGAGAGCGGTCTGTGTGATTCTCTGAAGCCAAAACTGTAAAAGCAAAACCTCTGTTGACTTCCGTGTAATTGATGCAAGAAGCTACACCACATCCTCTTCCTCCCTGGCCAAACTACAGTACCAATAAAAAATAAAAAAACACAATCAATACCCATTTATATAATCTGATCCAGCAGCATCTATATGGCGTCTGCAATGTAATTATACAGAGGGCTAATGCACTAGCCATTAAACTCTGGTGGATAGAGTTTGAAATTATTCTGATCCACATCATAAAACCACCACGCAATGATTACCTTTCAATATATTGGCTGGGCATGGAGACTGAACCCTTCTGAGGCTGGCCCCTCAAGGGCATAGATGCTGCATGTGAGTGGGGGTATGTAATGATTTTGTATTTGGTTTTCTATTACTAGTAGGATACCACTAGAAATGAGAGTTTGGTTGAGGTGTATTTTTCTCCAAAAAACATAACCTCACCCAGCCAGAGCAAAAATGCATGATTGCACCCTGTATAATCACAAGGTCATGAACCCCTTGGAATGTATTGGTAGCATCTACACATGGAATGTCGTCGGCAAACAATTCTAAATGTTGAACATTCTAAAAAGAAAAGTGATCAACTTTTTTCATTTCTGAAAAATATATCTGGTTTTATAGCATCCACTTTTTTCTCTCTGAGTCACTTAGTCTGACCACTTAAGACTCAACTGAAACCTCCAGTGAAAACACAAGTACAGTATAGTTGCTGTTACTGTATTGTAAGAGTCAGCACCACAAAGTTAAAAAGTACTGTAGTATTAATTACATTTGTTTCCAGATCTAAAATAAGGAGGTCACATGTATAGTATGCAATACTATTCAGACAAATCTTATATTCTGCTGTAAATAAATACAAATTATAAACTGTTGAATGCCTAACTGTTTTATTAGCATGGGTGACAGATTACAGTGATTGAAGTTGTCAAAACAAAGCCTGGAAAAAAAAAAAAAAAAAAAATCAAAACTAACATGGCTGAGTGATAGTGGGAATACAAACCACGAAGGGTGACTTGAATAAAAGAAGTTCAATGCCACATACAGCTCTGCTCTGGCGAAAAATCACCCAGAAAATACAGAAAATACAGGGCAGATCTGGGAGTGTCGGCACTGGATGATGGAAAAAGAAAATCTACTGAACGCACAAACAACCTATACTCTGAACAGACTGATAACCTTTCTTGATATGAATTTATGAACAGATGGAAAAATGTGGGCTGACTTTTGGGAGGAGTGCGTTGAAGAGATTAAAAAAGTGTCGGGCAACACACAGCGACAGACTGGGGAGGGTGCAGTACGCTTGATAATATTTGTTTAGCTTGAAGAAGCTGGTGGTAAAAGGAAATTCTGGGTGGGGGTGAGTTCAAAGGGGAATATATAGAGCAAAGGTAGACAGATCACATCAGAAACACAGCTACATATCTCAATGGTATTGTAAAATCAACAGACACTACTGTGAGATTGTAACACATCCATCCATCATTGGAACACCTGCTGACAGATTGGAGTAAAAAAAAAAAACTACTGTCTGAAACGTATAAATGAAGTCAGACAATTCACCATTTTGTTTAAAGGCAACAATCTGGTTTTCAGTGAGTGTGCTAAAAGGCAGCACCTTGCCTTTCCATTGGTTTTGTTATTGTGGGTGTTGACCTAATTTCATGGGAAGGGGGGATAGCCTTAAAAACACCATATGTTACAGTTCAGTAAAACTATTGTGTACTTCAGATAGGAAAATGATAACTTTAGACATTTTATGGGTAAACTTAGCCGTAGTGCAGGTTGTCATACTCTTCAAACACATGCAATTGCTGGACTATTAGCATGATGTCCTTATAGGGCTCCCCACTGACCTGACAATCATTATCAAATAATAATATAAAAAAGGTTGCCATGGTATCCAAAGGTTATGTACCGGTATTCGCATTCCAACAAATGGGCTTCTAAAGCCATATATTATATTCATAGTTGTTCACAGATTTACAAGACACCATACAGCAGTCCTTTCTAAGAACTGAAATAGACTTGGCCATGATCCACCACCTACTCATACGATACCACAGCCAGCACAGAACCGAGTTTAAAACACCATAGCCAACACCTAGTACTGTAGAAGTGCCTTCACAGATAGTAAGCAAACAAATACCACCAACATAAATAAGAGCTGAGAAGCGTTTACCATCAATTTCCATGGATAACATGCACGGTTTATTATTTTAAATTGGCCCTGGACCATGGTGTGTACTGTTATAAATATATGCAAGTAACATGCAACTCTCTTTGTGTGTTCACATGAAATAGGTCATTGATCATTTCTATATGTGTCTGTGTTATCAGCAGGTGTGTGGGATTCGCTTTAACATTACGGTAGATCTTTTCTCATCCACCACATCCTCAAAATACCTCAAATATTCCAGGCACAGCATCCGATTATTATTAGTATTCTTCTTATTTTAAACCACCACTGTTTATTTCTGTTTTATTTGTCATATTTAGCCACAAGCTATTTGGCTAATTGGGATTTTGCCATGTGAGAATTTGTGAACTTGGTTTTGTGACCTCCCGTACCAAAAACAGCAATGGTTTAACAGAAGCCTTGAATAGAGAAAATGACAATGGAATGCCAATTGGCTATTAGCAGCCTACACCCGGGCTTACCTTGGCTGCGTCTGGCTGTTCTGTTTTTGGCACTTCTGCTGTCTCGTGTTCTTCGCTGCTGCCTTCGTCCATATCGCTGTCCTCCTCATCTTGTGTTGAGTCCCTCTTATGTTCCACAGATGAAACAGAACTCTCCTTCACTTCATTCACCGTCCCTGTGTCTGCCTCGCTCTCAGCGACACTCTCATCCTTCTTCTCCTCCTCATCGATGGCCTCCTCGTTTGAAAACACCTCTCCCTCCACGTTACACGAAGGGCTATCGATCCCACTGTCTCTGTTGGGCACCTTGCCATTCCCGTTCTGCTCCAACGTGGAGTCCTGATTGTCATTGAGCTGGCTGGACCCGGCAGCCTCGTTCACAACAGAACAATCCCCAGGGGTCTTTAAATTGCATGTGCTGATATCGTCAATCTGAAGCGCACTTAAGTTTGAGAGTTCGGTATCGTCGGACATCGTTTCAGAGACGGGGAGCGCAAGGTTTTCTGCGGTTGAACAGTCACTGGAACGCGGAGGTTCAGAGTCTGAACACTCTTCTGGTTCCTGGGCAGGATCCATTCTAAGAGACAGATGAAGCTGGCTTTGCCTATAGACGCCAAGAATGGGTGTTCTGCAAAACACAACAACCTCAATAGATAACTACACCACTGCACTACTGTCACAAAAATAAACTGTATCACCCACCACGAGCACTACTGCACTCACCCAGGACTGGTGACCGTGTGTGTATAATTGTGGGGCAGATACATGTGGTTTATTATTATTGTTTGGGTCTGCAAACCCGTTATTGTTTACTGTTATTGTTACTGGTCACCAGACCTGGATACAAAAATTAAAGAACCCTTTTCCAAACTGGATTAAATCTCTCTGTCTGTTTTATTACCGTACTGCATCACCCCTGCACCTGCATTCACTCAGCCACTTTGTCACACCACTATACAATATTTATGTTGAAACTGCACAGTGACATCTGAAAAGCCATTGCTAGCAGTTACGCCATGACTTTACTGTGGTTTTATTTAGACAGATCTTAGCAGTCAAAGGGATCTGCCTTTACAAAAGTTATCCCATAGTAAAGTGTAATAAAGCAAGGCAAAGAATAGGTAAGCATTGTAAAGCACAGAGAGGTATTGTAAAGCATATTAATAAACATGGTAACTGATGGTAAACTATGGTAAATGTATATTATAATGATAGGAAAAGCATGAAAAAACTGCAAAATTAAAGTGCAAAATGACCGAAGTAAACGTTTCTGAGGGTGGTGTTCCCGATTATTTTCTGTTTCACTGTCTCTGCATGCAACATTCTAATTACAACATTCTAATACTGTGCTAAAATCTCATTCATGAAATCATACAAATGTTAATGAATACATAAAAAAAGAAAAAGAAAAGACAACTGTACCTGGAGCTTTCAAACTTCTCAATAAGCAAGCACACACTGTTGGGCGATTCTGTGTCCTCCTTCCACGCAGAGGCGCAGTTCTTGCCTGGCTTGGGAAGAGGGTCCGCAGGCAGGGGCCTGGAGGGTGCCGGAGGGATTGCCCTGGGTCGTCTGTCCGGACCAGGGGTTTGAAGATGAACAGGCTTAGGGGGCACTAGGAAGAGAACACAGCGTTGAACAGCCTTTACGACTGAGGCAAGGTCTTCATTGCTGCTCTCCTGCACAGCTTACATCACCCAAGGGAAGAGTCTTCCATGGTTTAGACAGCCAGCTCCTTAAAGGACGTCCATTTCAATGAACTTTTTAAAGAATTTTTTTTTAAAAACGACACTGGGTGTTTAAAGTTAGAAAAATGCACTCGTCTGTAAAGAAGAAGATTATTATGACCAGCCTATACTGGAGACTACCACTTCCTTATTGCTAAACAGGATGCAGCAATGTGTGCACGTAAGTAGCGTGTGGTTTTAAAAAAAATATATAAATACTATATATGATGGCACCATCATATGTTCTCCGCAGAAGTCCCCTCAGTGCTAGGAAGGGGTGTTGTGATAAAACATGTCAGGTAAAATTACTGTAGACTTCAGAACTGCTTCAGAACTTGAAAAAAAGATGTAAACATAATAAGAGAGTCTTTTTCAGGAACTTGCGCACACAAAGTGAGAATAACTCTTTAACTGTGGTTCTCGTTCAACAGTTTCCTTCCTCTTTGGGCTGCACTGAGCCCATGATAATAAAAAGTAAAAACATGCAGTAGTAGCTTATCATTTTGCCGTCATGACGTAAAAGCACCAGCATTGTACAGGGTTTTCTAAGATGGACTGTATGGGTTACCAAGACACTGTAGGAGTTGTTTTGTGTCATTTTGTTTGGGGAAGGGGGTGGGGGGCAGGTTTCATGGTTTCAGATTTACGTAAGCAGTAACCCATGGCAACATATTTACAATTTTGCAGAAGTCCATGTACCAAAAAAAAAAAAAAAGTGACAACACCTTGCCTGTCTACAGTTCTGAATAATTATCTTATTCTGCTGAGTGAACCAGTTAACCTGCCGCCAGGGAGAAATGTGTACTTCCCTGAATTACACATTCACAGTAAAACAAGGTCAACAGCATTTGCAGTGTGATGTAAACCTGGATTCAAATTACTCAAAATAATTAAATGTTGTGTATCTCAAAATGAGAAACATATTCTGGAAGTCCAAAAGGCAAGTTAGTACAAAAAGGCTCCATCACCTAATGCCAAAACCCATTACAAAAATAATAAAAAATAATATCTAGGTACATAAGGTAGGTACAAATAAAAGGCGACTACTGTTTAACTGGAATAAAGCCTAATCATGGCTTCTCCTCAAAACCAGAAGCATTGCTTTCATGGTAACGAGTAAGACTGTGGTTGATGGATGCAAGGACACTAATTTGAAGCCATGTGTGAGGCGACACTACTTGTTCCTTAAACAGGCAAACCATACGTTTAGTCTCTTACCAACTATACTACTGGAACAGAAGCAGAAGACAGGACTCCTCTAAACCAACTACACTGCAGAGTTGACTCAACAGCAGCAGCTGTGATGATGGTTTGAATGGCTAAACATGATGCACTTGCTATTGTCTGGTTTCCAGTATAACACAGGAGGCATCAGAAACATGCACCTTTTATTATTTAAAATGGGCCTTGTTCTACTTTACCCACAAACAAACAATTTCCCAGTAACTTAAGTCTTACTTTCAAATATGCACATTTGAAATTGGCACCAATCATAATAGCCAGCAGGTGCCAGCTAAGCTTAGAATCTTTGCCTTTTGGCGTTATCATATAAATTTGTTGGTTCATAACAGCAATAATATCTTCGAAGGTAGCTTAATGTATTCCCAGGGAGTTCTAGTAGTGTCCTCCCCTTCTTTTGGCCCCCTTGCCTTCAAGCTCCACAGTTAATCATGAGCATTACTTCTCACTTCGGACCTACCCTGGGGTTTTTGTGCAGGTGGTCTCTTCAGTGCAGCCGTGCTGTTGACACAGTGTGTCCCTGTTTTCTGAAGACATGGTGCAGAGCTATGGTGGGGCAGATAACCTCTGATTTCCAAGGGTGAGCTGGAGGCAACAGGATGGCATTTAATTTGCAGTAAAGCTTGACTGCAACCTGCACGAATAGGAAAAAAAAATGAGAAAAACCGTTTAGGCTGCTCGTTAATTTAAGCGGTTTGTGATACAGCACTGCACAAAAGCTCCCAATGCACCAGCACTAACAACTGTATGATTTAAATTAGAGTTTGATGAAATAATCACTTTTTGTCGCATTCAATAACCTAGCATTTATTCGCAGTAATCCAATTTGGCAAAACATTAAAAAAAATCCACAACACAGCACACACTTGAGTATTAAACAGGCACACACACACACTTAAAAAACATCATCATTTAAAAAAACACTTTAGATCTCTAATTCTATTTCATATTAAAGGATAAGGATGTCTGCTAAGAAAGAAAGAAATAATAATAATAATAATAATAATAATAATAATAATAATAATAATAATAATAATAATAATATTAAACGTTCAATTTACTGCAATTGTCTAGAAAAGCTTCTATCAAAAGATGCATCACAAATCTATGTGCACTTTTATCTGGTTTATCAAAAAACTAAATAATCTTCATTTGTGAAATTTAGAACTCTCACAAGAGTCATTGTATTTGCATTGCTGTGTTCCCAGTATTCCTTTTTTCTAAATATACTGAAATACAGAAATACAAATCAACTGCTCAGAGAACCTTTTAGAAGTGGGCTACTTCAGAGCTTGTCTATCCAGGGGATATGGAAAGTATTGAGGCAGCTGAGACCAGACCATTTAAAACAGATCCAGATATTGCTTTTAAAAGTATGAGGATCTAGATTAAAATGGACTTCATCACTGCCAGTTATACCAATACACCCCTACCTATATTTCAAACAAGAATACCAACTCGTACAGGTATGCCACTACTGTATGTTGCAACGTTTCACTGAAAAAAAGACAACAAACCAACTCGTAGTTAAAGCAATAGTGTCTACCAATCACATAACAAACCTCCACTATAGTACTTTTGCAAAATAACATGTTTTGTCTGAAGTGAGTATTTTTTTTTTCATCTATTTTTAACTCCCAGAACATGTGCAAATATAGACCAGAAATTAAACCAACATTAAACCAACAGACCCTTGTTGGTTTAATGACTCGCACACATTATGTACTGTTCAGATATAAATGTGAAAGCATATATCTCTGTCTACAGCATATTTCAAAACAGCAGGTCAATTTATAAAGAGTAATCTCATGACAAAGACAAAATATTAATAGGCACATATTTATAAAAAGGCTACTCAGTTGTCGTAACCGCACTTAGTGTAGAGACCTTCAGTTTCTATAAAGTGGAGGCAATGTAATTGTATACAACAAACTAAGTAGATTTATACAGTATATCTTTCATTCCTTTCAGATTCAGATTGCTCCAAAACATAAAACGATCTTTTAAACATGTAGATCAGAGGTGCACAATTCCAGTCCCTGAGGGTCCGAAGCCCGGGGATGGAAATAAGGCTCCTATTGCATAGCAGTTTCACCAATTCCAGATTTTACTATGAGCTTAATTAGCCACAGTTTGTACAGGGTAACAAGCTCAGGTGTGTCTTATTAAACTCATGGTAAAACGAGGAATGGATCAAAAAATGGGAGTCTTATTTCCATCCCTCCTGGTCTTTGTTTCCCCTGTACCTTAATTGACTTAGTTGACTCTATTTAACCTCCTTCCATCATTATTGAATTTTACCTACAAAACCATGAGGGTCTGATTTGTGCACCCCTGCTGTAGTGCTCATCTGTAACGTTAATAAACACTTCATCACAAGTTCTTAGGTAAAACAATAAGAACATTTCAACAAAATACATGAATTGGTTTAAATGTAGATATCAGCCTTTCACTCATCACATGGAATATCTACGCAAATTACAACTAGCCTCATTACATCAAGACTGAGAGCCCTGCAGTGCATGTTAAAACAAAACTAAAATAAAACGGCTGTTAAACAGTTTGGGTAAAGCATGCGTTTATTTAGGTAAATACAGTACACACACTTCTCTAAACTACTTCTAAATCCAAAGATGCTGTCCTGGGAAATGGAAATGTCCATCTTCATTAAGAGCTCCGTAAAACATGTCAAACACCACATGATAGCATGTAGCATTTCTGAACAGTGTGTGGTTCATGCAGCTTCCTGTGTAAAATAATCACATGATAATGGAGGATGACTGAGGTCTAACAAACTAAATAAGCTCTATAAAAGTTGTCTGTTTACCATCCAGAACGTCTCTGCTGTTTTGATGGGTTTTCTTCGCAGCCTGTGCATGTACACTACATGTATTGCACACTAAGTGCTGTTTCAGCAGAACCAGGATATGTATGCACAGTTATTTGGTTAAGCAAAGCACTTGAAAGTCTTAGATCTTGTGATAGCACATTAAAGTGTTCAATGCAAATTACTGAAAAATGGAACAAGTAAGGTTAGGGTAGACTTTGTTGTCATATACTTTTACAAAATATCATCAAATCCATTTTTCTTCAGTATTAAAATTGGAAAGGCAGGCCAGCACAAAAGATAATAACTACTGTAAATAGATAGAATACTGTAGATGCTGGGTGACAAACACATTACAGGAACTCAGACCCCACAGTTTCACAATCCTAGTGACACCACTTGCTCTTCCAGTTACCCAGATCATGCAGTAAAATAAATGTTGCTCAATGTAGAACATTCAGCAAATTTTCTTTTTAACTTTTATACTATAAATCTTATCATAAAACACTGGCAATCCAAATGGCATTTCTGCATCACTGAGCCTAGAGATGCACTTTCTTAATAGATGTGAGATCATCCAGATTTGTCACAGGTCTAAAACGTTACCTGTTGTTTAGGTCTTAATCTTTCTTGGAAATGACTGATTTTTGCAGAGAATTTTCCACTGATTATGTGCGGCCGATTCATGCTTTCTATCTTCCCAGCTTTGCTCTCCAGGCACCAATAACTTTCTTATTCTTTTTTCCCATGGAGGCAATAAATGCTGCCTTCGGCTTCCGATTCATTAATCTGCAATGGCATTTCATGGAAGATCAGTCCTGCCAACAATCCCTTCCAATCTGGGGTGTTTTACAGTTCTGCAGGAACAGCAATTACTCAGTAATAACACGCGAAGAGGCCAAATAGAAGGTATTAATGCACTCCATCCAACCGATCTTTAGGCTCTTAAAGCTAGCTTTGAACACGGCCATCGGCAAAATCCCCTGCACAGTAATCAGGTATAAAAACTGCAGCACAAGTGTGAAGGGATTTGTAGAACACACCACATTTACTCCAGATGGACACATCTAACAGCAAGCTAGTGGAGCGGAGAGTAGAGATGAAAACACACAGCAACCCAGTTATAGGAGATAATAACCTTCCTATTGCCCATACGGATGCATACCAGACTTGGTTATTTGATATAGCACTGCGACAAATACTTGGCAGGGATAAGGTTAATGTCTGTCCCTGCCGGAAAAATAGGTGTGTGGCTGTGTTTGCCACAGGTGTATTATTTATTCTAATTGATTTAATTTTATTTAATTCGCGTCAGCTGCCTGGAATTAACAGGCAGGTATTTAAACAGGACAAAACCTTTGTTCTAGGCAGTCTCCAGTCTGTGTGAAGAGACCTGTGTGGTTTAACAAAAGGTCGTGTGTAGACCTTTTTGTTTGTGGTGTAACGTTAATGTTTTGTGACTGGTAAACAGCTTAGCTGTCCAGTTTGTTAGTCTAAGGACAGTACAAAGTTTAGTTAGTACTCCGTGTGTGAGTTAGGTTTTTGTTTTGTTTTGACAACTTTTATTTCTGTAAATAATAAAATTGCACGTACGTGCTTAAAAAATTCAAATTCTTGTGTCTGGGTCTGTATAAAAAGGAGTTATAAACCTAAAATTAAGTGGAAATCTTTCACAATATACACACAAGCTGCCATAAGGTGAACCTAGTAAATGAACTGTTGCCTGAATTCTTACCAACAAAGCCTGTCTTTCTGTCTAGTGGAACAGAGCCCTTGATGTCAAGCAGTGAAACAAATCCATAATACCCCATGTTAACTGACCATTCAGTTAATCCTAGATTGAGATTGAAACTGCTCTAGCAGAAACCAACTAGCTGAAAATAACAAAAAAAATAGCAATGGCTAGTTTTGTGGTTGGTGTACTGTATACAGTGCATGCAAAATATATAACAAGAGATGTGATGCAAGAGGACACATACACAGGGTGTACCCCCAACATGCCCCAGGCAGCCCCTTCAGCAGCATGACCAACTGGTGTAGCAATACAGTACCAGTACTTACAGACTTCCTAAAAATAGGCATGCTCTGGGGTAATAGATAAAGATAATACAATGCAGTCTACAGGAAAACACTGACTTGTTTATGTACAGAGTAACAAGGACAACCAAAACAAAACCAATCAACAGAGCAGCATACACCCAAAACATGCTCACCATGGCACGGATCCCTCTGTAACATCAACGGTGACAGGAACATGCATTGCATGGGTGCGTTACTGATCGGGTGTGCTACTGAGGTAAACTACACTGTCATTTATGTTTCAGCATTCCCATTACATTTCATAATAACTTCTTAAGTAGACAAACGTTTCATCTCCTGCCTTCATGAGTGTACGGATCGGATCTCCAACACTACAATAAGGCATGTACAGCAGATCACACACAATATGTGCGTTTACTGTAATATGGTAAGCATTATGCTGTTCTTTCTTGGCTAATTCAAAATGTAAGAATATCTGAAGACTAAACTCATGACAAACTCATGTTGTCCAGCACTTCACTGTGGAGTAGATCTGTTCTGCTTCACAATGAGTTCAGCAGGAAACTGAGGGCTGTTTCAAACATTCCCTGAATTATAGATTCGCAAAATAAAAAGTGTTACCTAATATACAAAGGGCACTTACAGCGTTTACCAAAGGCGTGTTTCTACCTGTACAGCATCTCCTCTCAGAACTAAACAAAGAAAACCAATTCAAAAGAGACTAACTTTTCTCCTTAAATAAATATAAACTGTTTTGGAGAACAAACCACGTATTAAATAAAAAGAACTTGAAAATACACAGGAAGGAACACCATTGTTTGTGTGTGCTGTATATACAGGAATGTAAACAGATTTATAATCCACCAGTAGAACAGCTAAAACGTAATAAACTCCACTACTTACATGTCTCAGAATAGTCTCTCCTTCAAACCTGTACGACTGTACTTCCAGTATCAAGAGCAGCCTACACAACTGTTCATTTTTTCAATGGTTTACCGTTTCCAAATTACACAGCAACGGTTCCACTCTCAGTGCAGTGCAGCCGCCACATCACCTGCTTTAACTGAAACTATTTGTGTTACCTTGCAGGATTCTCACCTACACACCTGTAAAACCACGTTGCCATGGCAGCAAAACAATATTCTTCATACTTACCAAACTGGCTCAGCTGAAACACAAGATTTCCTCTGCAGTCACAACACCAAGTTCCCAAAGTCACGTGCAGACTTGCAGGTGAGGCTCTTGTACGTTACATTACAACGACAATGAGACACCGAACATACATCTTAGAATCTGACTTAGAATCTTGTTGCCAAAATAATCCCAAACAGGAAACGGGACAGATGGCGACAGTGTGTGACGAAGCACAATAAAATGGCAAACACAGCACTACACAACTCAACAGCAGGTTTCTCAGAATTACTGGGTGTACCTAAAAAGGTCATACTGTACAGTGCAGTACGGGCAAAGGCACTTCATTACAAAACATTTTAATGAACTGTTGTGAATGGTGACAAACACATGGAAGGAAGGGCACACTGTGAACTCGGATGTTCCCATAGCAAGCTAGTAGAACCGTAGCTGGTTGAACACCAGATACTAGAAATGAAACGTCAATCATATTACTTCCAAGGTGACCTGCATCTTTCTCAGCCACTCCTCCAGAATCCCAGCGCGTTGACATAAGACTGCATTTACAAGTACAAAAAGGAACCACCAAAGCCAGAAAGCCAACATACCGGTTAACACATCCCACAAAATAAATTCAGACATTTCTGCTGGAACATACTACATAAAATAAAGATAGCACTTGGGAGATATATATATATTTAAAATAATATAATTGACAATGGATACAGTACTATATGGCACACAGTGATACTTGTTCTATAATAGAAATGCAGTATATTTGTGTCATACGTTTTTTTTTATTGTTTAGTGCAGAATTAGTCCCTGCAATGTTCTTTTATCTGTCTATATTAAGGTTAAGGGGAGGTGGAACTGGAGCAGTATTTACCATCTATCACTATTACAGACATACAGCACAGTACTTCTCCTTGAGTGAGAGCTTGTGTTTTTGTTCCTCTTCCCTGCACCACCACAAGTCATACAAAATCCTGCTTCACTGGAGCGGAAACAACACAATGCATATGAGAGAACCTGCAGAGCTCTGAGCCAAAAAGTGAAGCCTGTGTTTAATTAAAGAGCAACACCCAATGGTATAGGTGGAGGCACAACATCCCACATTGAGTGTATTTAAATGAGCTGAAACAGTGTCAGATATACAGTGTTAAAAAAAACCCACCATTCTTCAACCCTGCTGGTGATTACTCCACAGGGGTGATGTAGTGACCTCCTCATTAACCGAGCACAATACAAATACAGAGATTAGTGGTAAAGTAGGATTTGCTGCTGCTTAGAGAATTACAATAGAACTTGGCATGCTTTACGACAGGCATTTACCATTTAAAATACCTATCTGAAACTAGAACTAAAACAACATCAATCTCTGCTTCACACCAAGGTTCAATACATCCCACTGTAATGTTGCAAAAATGGATATTTTTACCATACCGAGGTCATTTCTATGCATGGAAAAAGAAACCAGATGAAATGATCAAACTGGCTCTTTGTAAGCTGATTCCTTTTATCTGAATGCTAATAGTTGAAGGGTTTTTTTTACAGCTTTTGACAGATGCATTAATTTAGAACGTGCTGCAGATAGTGTACAGTCAGAAGCCGGGCATGCTTCACAGACTACCAGTCTATCAGTGCTATTCTTTCTCGGCAGATACAGCAAGATAATGTTACTCTGAAAATGCAATGACAGTCTCTTGGGAATGACCAGGAAGCCATCCTTATTTTAAAATGCAGTTTATATGTGTGGTTCATGCAGTTTAAGATGTCAGCAATAAAGACTGCTAAAATTAGAAAAAGAAGTGCTTATTTGGCAATGCATTTTTGATCCCATCATCCATTGTTTCCTAATTTAAAAAACACATTTATATTCTCATGAAACACAGTTATGGATTTTATTTTCACTAGAAACATGTACTGTTAGAACCTTTAAATAAACTATTTTCTTTTGGCGTGCTAAAATACAAAACTGTTTATTTGTATTTACTTAGAGCACAGTGCCACTCGGTGGAAAAATATTGCAACTGCAGTTATTTTTTAAAGGAACAGACCTGAACAGGATTACAAAAAACACTCTTATTTTGCCACTACAAGTACAATACACTACTCTTTTTGAGTGGAAGATACTGTGAAGTGATTCTTATAATTTCACATTAAAAAACAGCAAGCAAAGATCGCGGATTGCTTATCTAGTGTATGATTACAAGGAACATGAGCAGCAATTCACATTTATCACAACTGTCTTCATTACTGCCAATACGTGTTCAATTTATAAACCAGCATTCCTGCAGTAATAAAATCTGGAAACAAAAGCCTCATCACGCTGACATTTATTTTATGCTGTATGGGCCTTGAGGCCAGAACACCTTATTTAATCTGTCAAGGTCTGAATAACTACGGCTGGCATTATCCACAACATAATTATTGCAGCGTCTATCTTGTCATGAGAACTACAATTGAAAGCTGCCGGGGCTCTGAACTGAAACGGGGTAGAATCATTTGTATAAAATATCGCTGCTGTTTCTGAGGTTTTGTTTTTGTCAAGTTCATGATATGGACCATGAATAGCCAAACAAAAGTTCATCATAAAACAAATGACACTAACAAAGTTCATAGTATTCCAAGACAAACGTCAAATCCTTCACTTAATTATTTTAAACAATTTAAGGTTACATCCAGGCTGCATGTTCAAATAAGGACATGTTGCAGAAAGAAACACACCAGTTAGTAAAGGAATCCTGTAACAATTTGCAGAATCCCTCCAACAGGACACTCTTTAATGAAGTATTGGACCGCATCAAGGCACTGTCGGGGTCTGCTTTCATATTCAAACAGAAACCCATGTACCTCAAAATAAACACACTTGTGTGGAAGCAAAGAATCTGTGTAAACTCAGTCAGGACAGCAATACAAGCGCTCAGACCTAGTGCTGACATCTAATGAGAAAGCAATTCTGAGCGTTACATAAAAGCAATTCTAATCTGAAATCAGTAATATTTTACTAGTATCGAAGAAAATAAATCGTATTAATATTTCAGCATGCGTCACAATCACCTGTGTTAAACTGCACTGCACTCTCTCTTTTTGTTCTTCAGTTTTGACAATGTTCAATATCCACACTTGCTTTTTCCACACAATTTGAACACAGTGTGTATGCTGTGCACTGTTTCCTAATACATGGTTCACAAGTTCTGTACAGTATTCTCAGAGGGACATCTAAGTGGACTGCACTTTACATTCGACTCAATTATAAATATCCAGAAGAGTGCAGAAGAGTGCAGACGAAGTCTTTGGAAGATTAATGATACCAAAACCAGCAACATCACTCAGTGCCATTTAACTGCAGCACACACTTGCTTCCAGGCCAGGTCAAGGGTTCAATAGACTGCTTGTGGGGAAAGTCCTTTAGATAACATTCATCTCCACCGCCTAATTGAGCATTGTTTCCTACCCTTATAACCCCTCATATTTTCAGTTGCGTGTATCTACAACATCCAAGTTTGTGGTCATAAATGAAAGCCACTCACAGACTTAATCTTTGTCAAATTTATAAAAAAAAGAGACTACATTTGACTAAACAAATTGCTGGGAATATTTACAAAGCATTAGGTCTCTACGAAGTCCAAGCAAACAAATCATTGCTTTGGTAACAGGTGTGGGAAGAATTAAGAATCTTGCAACAGGTTTTCTATGCAGCCTTCCTGCTTTATTCTGCCAGTCTCCTGACCTTTATCAGGGTCAAAACAGCCTCACAGAATGTCCACGTCCCCCTGGTACTCGCTGAAGTCCTCGCATCCGTGTACTGACCGGGCACAACTTGCATTACTTTCAGATTGAACTGTGCACAGTAAATGCACCAAGTACAGATCTTTATAACTGCTTCCATTAGTGTCAATTAAACACATACAGTATGTCAAATGTTTTTTGCCGAACAAGCAATTTTGTACAAATACAATGTGAAACTCTGATCCCACGCACATTGGAGCCGTACAGTAGATCCACATTATTCATTTCAAGAGGCTACAGTACTTGGAGTCACATTTAACGTATTGCACCGATTTAAACCTAGAGGAAAAGCTGTTCACTAAATGTGTCACCTGATGATAAAGAAAGAGAAAATCTTCTCGAAACTGTTGATCAAAGCAGTTCTGCTAAGACACGTTGCTGTAAGTGACTACTACATTATATAAACCTCTGCTGTCAGCCTTTCATGTGGAAATCAGTATTAATGTTCAGGATTTTTTTTCTTGGATCAATTTGAAAAAAAAAATGTTAATGGCTCAACAAGATTATTGGAGACTGTTCTGTCTGACAGATATGGAACTTGTGTCTTTTGAAGTTTGGAACCAGAATAAGTTACATGAATATGGCAGAAGTACAGTGGGATGCTCACACATAACTGAGCGGAATGTAGGTCGAATGGAATTAAAAATAAGCGTGTTTAGATTCTGAAAGCAGCTGCCGCTCTAAGACACAGATCTGCCGGTCTGATGGAGTCTCTTTTACTTCACAGAGCGCCTTGAAGAAATGGAGCGATGCCTGTATTGAATAAGCACTTGCCCCACTATTTTAGCTACTGCATATATATGGTTACCTGTACTCAATAAAGCAATGCTTGGATTTTCTGAGCTGTCTACAGCTACTACTGATCGGCGTTGTTGTACATCATGGTTGGATTGATAAATAAATGTGTGACAGATATAATGGATTGGTATCTACAGTAACATACAGTTAGATTTAAGATGGTTTATTCGTGGTAAAACAGTGACAGACTAAACATTGTGTCTATATTAAATAGCTTGATCAGTAAATGTTAGACATGAAAATATATATTTTAGCTGAGCTTTAAAAACACCCTCAATAGATTATCAAGACGATACAATACTGTACAGTACTTAACACCTGATAAAAGATCATTACGGTTATTTATTGAGGACATTTTCATATCTCAGCTCAAAATGATTATTTCCTACAAGAGGTAATCAACATGCAGTTCTTGTGCAAATATTTAGACAAATGTTTTGCAGAATCGATTTCCAGCTGTCTGTCCTTTCCAGAAGTGTGAACTGCTTACAGTCGCATTCTCGTTAGTGTGGTCGTTTGTGCAATTGTCTACTTTGATGGTTTAATCCATCACTTTTTCAGAGCAGCATTACTGGTTATTTAAATGCTGCTGACAGGAGGTTATTAACTAACTCTCATTCCTATTGCTTTTTTCGCCTGTCCTAAAAGTTGCCTGCTGCCTGCCAAACAGCTTGACGCTGCAATTAGTCACTTCCTTGAGAAGCACATCCTGCTGCTTAACACTAAATTGCAGCTTTTGAAAGCCTTTTCCACAGTTTGGACCATTTTGCTGTCTGATTAAATAATGCCCTATTTAATGTGCAACACAGTCCAAGCAACATGCACAGTATCCAGAGCACTTACAGGTGGCATCCAACTGGACAAACAGTAAGACACTACATCTGGGTTTTTTTGTTTTGTTTAACAAAATCCATGTTTTATTGTTGTTGTTGTTGAAAAGTCAACATACTGTACACCATTAAAAAAAGAGAATTAAATGTTATACTAGTTATCCCTTAGTCATGCTACATACAATTCGTTTTATTTTAGATGTCATGACTAGGACTAATACTGTTTCAATCTCCTGCCATATGTTTGTATAGAAAACAAAAAAGAAAATGCTATTTAGACGTCGTCTGCATGCTGGTAGGATTGGCATCCTAATTTAAAAACAGAGCGCTTGGAAGCGAGAGTGGAGACAATTTAAATGTCATTATTGATGAGTGCAAAACACTGCAGAGGCAGACAAAAATGGATTTCAAAGACCCTATGTTGATGAATCCTACTGCATGACGCAATTCCCTCTTGCCACCTTACTATGCTGCAAGTAACCTATTAGAAGTGAATACACATAAGTGAATTAAAATAAAAAATAATGTTAAATAGGAATTCATATCAGCCAAGTAAAAATAATACACTCTGGGCACTGTGCTGTAGGTAAGGTACTGCAGCATCACATAAGTCTAAATCACATTTATAAAATAGTCAACGTATGGAAGCCGATTTTCAGCACAGGACGCAGTCAAAGCATGGGTTACAGCAATGCATGTCTGATATCTGGAACTTGATCCTTTCTCCATTTGCACTAACAATAACCCACTCTTATTTTGCTCCTAAGGTTTCTAACATTGGTGTTTTGATGATAATAATAGCAACTAATTCTAGCCACTGTTTGACAGTGGTCTGGCCATGCTGCAATCATAAAAAAAGGAAGTTAAACCTTTCCATTGTGCAACAGTTGCCAGCGTCTGCTGTATAAAGCCAATACAAAAAAGGCTTTGCCATTGTTGGTTTAAACTATACCTCAAATCGTGACCGGAAGACTACGAGTGGACATGTAGTGCTTGTGATCATTTATCATAATGCACACTGCAATCACAATTCGGTTGTGATATAAATATATTGAAAGTGTTGCTGCTGTAGACATTCTAAATCTGAGCACAGGGAGAATGGTCTCAATACCAGAATATTTAGTAGTACAACAATCCTTGCACCAAAAATAGTAACAATAATGAAATGTAAAAATCCTGACTGCCAAATGCATGTCGTACATCACACACTACTGCGAGGAGTATAGGGTCAGTTTTGTCCTGAAGCGTGATATACAGTAGCTAACCCTGTGGAGTTCAGTTGAAGGTCAGCTCACTGTTGGAAGCTTGTTGCTGAATTGGGGGCGATCTAAAAAAACAGAAATGTTATTTCCAGCAGTCGCCCAGGCATAAACATTTTCCTGTGGGAATGAAATCCCAAAATAGCATTTCAAGTGCAAACCCTGTCTCTGTTCTGCTCTACAGTGTATGTTGTTAAGACTGTGCATAAAAAGTTCAGTGGGATTTTTGGCTTGGTTTTGCCATAACCAGATGCAAATACTGTACAATCCAGCCAGGGAAAATAACGGAATAACAACTAGTGTATATAATGTGAACATAACATGCAGAGAACGTTGTCATGCAGATTTTCAATCCTCCACGGATGCAGTAGCTTATCCCCTCTACAACACAGTTGCATCCATTGCTCTAGTTTACTGATCCAAGATCAAGAAGGAAATCAAACTATTCTATTGCCACAAGGTAATGTAAGGCTTTTAACACTAAAATAGAACAATTAAGACCACCAAGTCTTGTAATATGTTTAGTGCTACAGCTTTAAACTTCCAAGAAAACACTGGGTACCAATTTCATGGAAATTCTAAAGCCACATTCTTTAAATTTCTATGCTAGTCAGATGTCTGGATTTGAGGTATGGTAAACGATCACTGTGCTCCGAAACCACTGACAAGAGGACTAACTTAAAAACTGACAGTGTAGGGTCATTGCAACAGATAAAAAAACAATTTGTTTTTATTTATGTAATTAAAAAAAATCATTAAATGCAATGGCCCGCCAATCGATTTTGAATAACGCTCGCTATTTTCATACTGTGGCCTCCTTCTCAAATTTGGAGCAATTTATAGCTCCCAGGAGCATTGACATGAGCAACCCCAGTTCAAAGAGTAATAATCATTAGTAATTAAATACTGTTATTAGAAATTGGTAGTACTTTGCGTTTTGTTTTATTACCCTCATTACACAGAAACAGCGGAAATCCCAGGTGATATCATCATTAACCCAATGCCCTTATCCCCATAATTTGCTTGTTATTGCATACAGTAATTCTTTATATAATGATATTGTGAGAAGGATAATATTCACACACTCGCTTTCTACGCTGCAGCTGGTAACAAATTCAACACACAGCATTACCGGGGAAGATGTATGTAACTAACACAGCATTTAGAGTCTGAAACAGACGCAATCAGAGCTAAAAGCTGGTAAAAACAATTAAATAACATGCGTAACAAAGAGTCGTCTTTGTAAAGATTGCAAAGCATTTCCAATAGAGCATGTCCAATTGGGTGCACCCTTCATTTTAAAAGAAGCTGCCTGCAGCGGAAATAAATGACACTCTCTCATCCTTCAGTTGTGTTCTTCCAATGAAGTGATAATAATAAATAATCTCATTTAAAAGTCACCACACGTTAATTTGTTTGAAATGTCATAGAATTATGAAAAACGCCCTGACTATTAAATTGGAGAGTGGCATCGACATTAACTATTACACTACTCCACTGCTGCTTGTAACTCATGTACTGTACTGGAAATAATGGATATCAGTGCAATTATTAAACTGTAATCTTCTGTCTATTCTCAATACAGAAAGAGAACAGCGCAGTACTATGGGAATAACCATAACTGTCATATATACATTCCCTTGGGAAGCAGACGTGAACCAGGATAACTGCCTGTTGTATAATCCAGATCTATAATCGTTATTGATAATTCCCATCATATCCATTTTCAAAGGCTGGTTTCTCCTTTTATCACTTTACACCTGTGCTGTCACCCGAGGCTCGTGTTGAAAGAGCTCTGCTCACACCTGTATGTGCCTGAATAATTCATTGTCTGGAAAGATTTTTGGAAATGTGGCTGTTCAACATGGGAAACAGTAACAAATGAGCGATTGAAGACGGCAGAAAAATACAAGAACTGCATCTGCATTACTTGAACAATGATTACATTAGCTTGTTATATGTGTTTGTAATATTGTAGGACATAATTCTCCTTTTTATAAATTGGATTTTATACTGTATAATTTTGCAATTTTTGAAGAAACGCAGAAATAGACGGCATGCATTTTAGCTGCAATGTTTTGTGTAGTATTCAATACAGTGCAATTAGCAGTCATTTAAGTTTGCAATTAAATGGAGGAACTGGACTCAAACAAACCCACTAAAAAGGGGGCTAATAATAATACTGCAGTGTCTGAAGATGCTTGATGTGCAGACACTGATCCTTGTGATCTTCTGGAAACTAACTGGATAATTTCGTTCTGTGGTTTGCTTGAATATTTGCATCCTGATGGCAATTTATGACAGGAGCTTTCCAAATGCTTTGGAACCACTTCCCACGTATTTCCAAACCACACATAAATTATACTGCAAGTTTGCCTGCAGCAATCTTCAAAAGATAAAAAAACCAGGGGAAAAATGCACAAAAAAACCCTCTTTCAAAGCATCCCTGGGCTAGCTCTAGTTTCAAACTGAAAGAATCCCATTTGTATATTATTATTGAACATAAATCTATAAAACTACAAAATAATATTTCTAAGATTTTACATTTTAAATACACCAAAGAGAAACATGGAAAAAAATATGTTGTGACTATTATTTTAGAAGTTATCTTTTGTGTGTGAATGCTTCTAAAATAAGACAGTGTTATCTTTATAAGAAAGCAGGTCATTAAATGCTTTGTGACCCATAGACACTGATATCATTGTTTTAATGAAGGAATGCAAATATTGTGACCACTCTATAGGCTATTAATTAAAAACTGAAAACAAAGAACATTGTTTTGTGTGTAGAGTCCAAGGCAACCACATGAACATCTACAAACGAATTAAGAAAACTACAGTAACCTCATTTAACGTTACAGAAAGGGGTTCATGGACTGTCTCGCAATTCCTTCTTTATTATCAACATGACAATACTACTTTCAGAAAATGCCCTGCAGTTGCGCTGAAGCTTTGTCCCATGATTAGAGAGTATATAATAATCCTTACATGTTGCTATAAAAAGATCATTTCAGAAAACAAATAACTAAGAAAGTGAGCACGGCAAACTGCGTGTTACGGTATGGAATGCTCAACAGGGCAACGAAAGTAATTTATGAGTTAAATAGGTTGAGGAGAACGTTTGCATTAACGGGGAGTTGAAGATGCTTGTTGGGGAGCCAAATGTACTGTACATACACCATACGAATCTGAAACGAGCACATTTGAAAACGACAAGGGTCTATAAAATGGGAATTTTGTCAACAAGTGACAGCTCCACAAATTAAATATTTACTACAGAAGTATGGAAGTTGTTACAACTTTAATGGAACCACCATAGTGTATATTTACAAAATGAACTTGCCTGACACTGCATTCTATTGCCGCATTTCTATACTATATAGGCCCACTTGAGCAATTTAGCACATTTTCAGTTAATTTTTCCAACTTTGCATCCATTGGAAAATACTCCCATAGACCCTTGTCCTTGACTATTTTACCTGAAACCCAAAATATTACAACATTAATAGGTCATAATAACCATCAGTCCTTTTCAAGGCACTGTATATTGTAATGCGCCTCAGTACTAAGCTCAAACTGATCATCACCATCACTCTTATATTATCGTACAGCACATATTTACATACCTTCCCATGAGTTCCCATGAGAAATGTCAAACTCTATGTCCCAACTCTGTGGCGCGCTAAGTTCAGCTTTGATTGATCTGAGGTTAAAAGGTCAGTTATTAGACTGGCAAGGCTTGAATGTAAAGCAATGTGTTAAAGACCCTAGCAGCTGGTGCTCTGGTTGTCATGGAGACACTTGGGCCCATGTACGGTGTTCGGCCCGCTGTAACAACACGTAACTCTGAACCACTGGTCTGCTTCCACATGTGCAGTATGAAAATCAAATCATCTTTTAAAGGGTTGTGTCTGGTAAAACCAGCCACAGCAGTGCTGAGGCAGCTATTTCATTTCAGCAACAACCCTTCTACAAGCTTACTAGAACTAGACCTAGCACTGCTACTAGAACTAGACCTAGCACTGCTTTATGACACCAGCTGCTTGGATCTGGATGAAGTCATGTATAAAACATTACATAGCACATCCTTTGCATACACAAATGGTGATATACCGTTACAAAAATGCTAAGCCCTGTACGACTGTGTATAGAAAACTGTGATTTATGAATTATATATTTATTTGTTGTTTAATTTGAATAATACAAAATAAAAAACACCTGACACATTTCAAATACTAGAAATAAATAAACAAAGTGTCTGTGATACACAGCATCTACCCCAATGTACTACTGTAAAGCTTAAGCTTGTTTTATTCTTGGTAAAACACCACATTTAGAGTCATTTAGAAAAACAATTTCAATGGAATGCTCTCCTCTAGCCCGTTTTATCATTTATTTCATTATTTTTAATTTAGGAAACTGAAAGCCCACAACACCCCAAGCAAAATTTCATTTAACAGGCAGCAATCTATTATTTCCACATGAGAAAAACATGACATCAAAAAAATCATCTTGCAAAACAAAATGCTTCATTACCCTGAAAAAATTCTTTGAAGACGATCCAATGCGCAGCATGTAAAAAAAAAATAAAAAAAAAATTCAATACTGTACTAAAGCAATCTACATTTATAAAAATGTTATTACACATTAAAACAACTGCATGCAGTAAGGTGTCTTTTTTTTAATAACCACACAACTGGTGAAGGAGCATGCCTGTAGATCTAGCCCTAATGCAGGCACCATCTTAACTCGGACTACAATCCTAGAAAGACATGTATTTGCAACAGATCCATATGAAAGCTAACCAAGCAACTCACCAGCTAAACCCAGCCAGCCATCTGCCTGTTTTCCAAAAGCAGCTTCATGCCACAGCTTCTCTCATCTCCGTAAGAATAAAACAAATATATATATATATATATATATATATATATATATGTATCTATGACAAGCCCAGTAGCCACACAGACCACAGCACTTCCAATCAATGAATCAAGCCGGGTTGGTTTTTCCATGCAGCACTTTGTGCTGTAGGTATACAGTGGGTCACGCAAAGGTTGTTTCTTCTGTTTAGGTCCCCCCCCCCCCCACAAAAAAAAATAACACAATTGTCCAACCAAAATGTGCTCTGACTAGCTTCTTTTTTCAGGCTTCATTCAATGCTGAAGGCACACACAGAGCCTCCTAACAATGCCAGACAGCAGCGATGAAAGAGGAAAAAGTAGTTTTCAGCCTGCATAATGCCTTAGAATGGTTGCCATGGAAACAAATGACGGTGGGGGAGAGAGAGAGAGAGAGAGAGAGAGAGAGAGAGAGAGAGAGAGAGAGAGAGAGAGACTGCTGACCAATGCTGGTAAAAGGAGTAGAGCTAGGAATCTTTTTTTTTCACTCATGATTCAAGCTGGCAATTTGTGTGACTTCTTTCAGACTGTGAAATCAAAAAAATAAGCTACTAAAGAAATGGCTGCTGCTGCCTTTATGCACATGCATTATTTCATTCTTTCTTCGGGTGCACTTTGCAAAGTATAGGCCTAATGCAATCGTGCTGTTTGAATTGTTGGTGCATACCAGCTTTCCCACAGGCAGTGTCAGAGGAGAGGGGACCTGAAAGGAGTTCATTTGCATTGAACTGAGCTTAACAAGGAAATGGATTCCATTGGAGAGCTGCTACTGCTTTTCAGCTTACTCATGAAACTACAGTTCTGTTTAGATCCGGTTATAATAATAATAATAATAATAATAATAATAATAATAATAATCATAAAATCAGATGTTGTACATATTACTGGTATATTTTATGGACTGGTAAGTTATGGCCTAAGGTAATTCGGGGTAACTGTACCTTACATAGCACTAGAATAATAGAACCCAGAGCCGAGAGAAAATGTTCGAGAAGAGCCCAATCCTGTCCTTCACACAGACACTTCACACAGCTCAGAGGACAGTGCTATTTTAGGCACTGGTCACATTTACCCTGGGACCACACTTCCCCGAGGTGACCCGCAGAGGAGATTCACATGCAGCGCTGTACTCTTGCAGCTCCTTCTGAATTCAGCTTTATGACAAAGAGCCAGTTCCTCACTTAGGTGACAGAGGGAGCATACCGACCATGGTATGAATTACTGTGAGTCAACACCTGAAGTTTGGAAAGCATGTGTGATTTTTAAATGAGAAGCGGTCTTCTGCGAAGGCGATGATTACCTGCAACTGGGTTGATGAACATATTAAAGGCACTGCCAGTCTCCAGGTTGGCAGCAGTGATGCAAACTGATCCCCTATCCAGAGATCCATTTTATCCACATATTACTGAAATGAATGTTCTTAGATAGAAGTAGTTAGTTACACTCAATACCCCATCAGGGAATGTATATCTATTCTAGCACACCACAGCCCTACAGATATTGACATGCAAGGAATCAGGACATCGATCCGCAGCACTAATGCGTGCAGAGGGCTTTCTGCAGAGTCACTTCCTTGTAGTTAAATTGCTGCTGAAAGACAGCCGTTTTTAATATGCCTGTAAGAGATTAGTTGTCGTGACAGTAATTGCTGGCCTTGTAATTTACATGTCTGCAGGCACACCAAACAAAGGGTTTGGAAGCCATGAAACACCCTTGAAACCTGTTCTTGAGATTGGACCGTTATCCACTGAAACGTCAAGGTCAACCATTGCAGCTGATTTCGAAGCCAGTAAAGCAGTGTGCTGAGTGCTTTGGGATAAGCATGCACTTAAATAAAAACACCCTCTTGACACGGAGGGTTCTGTAATCCAAAGTTCAGAAGAAAAACAATTGGCCTTCGCAATAGACAAACATCTTGTATTAGCAACGCTGGAATAATACAACTAAAGAATACACTTACATCGTTGTTTTCAAAGATTCACATAATTAGAACACTTAGGGAAGTGCAGGATCTTTAATGATTCAAGTCAGTACAGCTAAGAAGCACGCAGAGATAACCTGATGCCATTCAAATACCGTCCATCTGAAGGCTTTACACCAAATAGAGCAAAAACCATCTTCAGTAAACCTGTCCCTGTTTGTCTTCCTATCCTATCGCTTAGAGACTGTCCAATGGACTTACTGGGCACTGTCAAGTTGCTCCAGGGTACAGCTCGATCAATGTGAATGTTTGCACTTTTCTCACATCCCCGTCGCGTCAGGGCTGATACATGCTGGCACAGCAGTGTGGGGATGCCCTTTACTGCATGTAGCTGCCCTTTATCTGCCTGTACACACAGCGAGCTACAGCCTCACATAACTGCCATCCTTCACCCTTCACCAATTCTAAAAACGGAAAACACCAAAGATGGAAACTGGCCTTTCACAGTCTTGGTTTAACAAAAAAGAAATAAAAGCAACACAGTATTGATATTGCTTTAATGTCTTCCTATCTGACAGTTGACTGTATGTTTACATTTCAAGGGGATACTGCAAAAGAAAACTTTTAGACTGCAAACACTTCCAATTCATCATTAATATTTCATGCGGCTAAATAGGCTTTCAGCGGAACATGCCTTGGTGGAATACCTTGTTTTCCCCAAGGTTGAATATATATATATATATATATATATATATATATATATATATATATATATATATATATATATATATCCCAAATGGTACATGTACTGCATCAATGTTACAGGTTTTGAATCATGCAAACATGATCTGACATACAGCAATGCTGGAAAATGTTTCCCTGTTTTACTTTTTCTCTATGTACCTATTTTACAAATGAAGGCTAATGCATTAGCCTTTACACCAGACCGTGGTTTCAATCAGGTTAATTTCCAATCTTATTCTGCACCAATAATTATATGACATCTTTGCATCTTCAATTATCATGCCGTCTAAACTGCATTTATCAAATGCTCCAGGCACGGACATCGCTCTTCTCTGTCATGATACGAGTAGTTAGCACTTCAGGGAGAAAATAAAAGAGACCCATAACATCTACAGAAGTCTAATTACATATCCTGAGTATGCTTAGGAGCAAGCCTTGGCAGATATCAACTGCAAGGGAGGCTGCTGTCTGACAAGCCAGTGAAAGATTGTCTGCCGGGCTCAAGCCCACAATATGAGTCAAACAGGAATCTGGGTCCCACATCCTAATGGTTTACAAGGTTCCCTGTGATGTCTCATATTTGAGTCACGTCACGGTAAAGCTAGACAGTCTCACTTCTTTATCCCTTTGTCATTATAAAGGCCACTTGCCTCCAACAATCTGCTCTTGTGGTCTGGCTGCAAAAAAAGCTATTCTGCTGTCTTGTACTGGAGAGGGAGCAACTGAAAGTGGATTGATGCCCCACTGTACAGTAATGATTTAGATACAGTACACTGCTCAGGGGCATCTGATTCGCATTCACAAAAAACAAAAGGAACCAAAAAAAAAAAGTTTTGATCAATTTTGCAAATATTGAAAACAACTGTTTTTCATTAACCAGGGAAATAGTTACAGAGCAGGCTTCTCTTTAAAGAAGAAGGAGTACCTTCGAAACACACCACTCCTCCAGGTTCACCTCACCTTGCTTACTGCCCTCCTCACCCATTCATTATTCCACTCTTCTGATTCTGACCTTGATAAATAAGCAGGCAGCAACTTCTAATTAAAACCAAATTGCAAGCAAAAGCAAACCTTCATGCTGCTGCAAGGTCTTTTTAATTGAGCACACAGCAATACAGCTGTAATTTTGTTCACCAACATAAAAGAAAGAACGCAAGGAGTTCAGCCCAGCAACAATCCCAAAACACTGTCTCGTCGGTTCAAAAAGGATCCCAGTGATTTAGCAGCAACAAAGTTCCTTGGTAGACCATTCCATTCACTCACCACTTTCAGTGTGTAAAAATAAAAACAAATCCTCCTTTTTAATCAATCATCAAAAAGTAGTACTGCTTGGTGTATTTCAAACATCAATTTATTTTAATCTACTGCAGATGGCTGTACAGTATACAATTCCACCATACCGTTCTACTGTACTTAAAAACTGAACTCTAAACTAAGACATACAGCTGGTGTTAGGAATATGTTCATCTGACAATTCCATTAATTTGACACAAGCCAGCAAACCTTTTCTTATGATATTTGTCCTTGCAAAGCTTTGCAAATGCTGCAAACTACTTTAAACAGAAGAGCCAAATCCTTAGCCCTTTTTGACGCTGGCACGGCTAGTAGATGAACATAATGATACAATTCGGCACTGTTAAACATTTACGTTGCCAGCACTTTCATTTACATGTTCAGGTGGCCTAATTCAGTAATGAATATATCCCTCTTGTTGTAGGCTTGCTTAAGCAGCCATCTCTGTGTACACAGACACATTGGTGTGCTTGTGCAGTCTGGAGTTAGAATTACTGCATGAGAATGCCATTTCATTCAGCACTACACTATATTTCAGCAATGTTTACAGCAAGTCAGAATTATTGTAATTAGCGGAGGAGAGAGGAGAGACAAGAAATAATTTCCACAAAGGAATTTAAATTAAACATGGATTCTTCAATTACAGAAGTGTGTACTGTGTGCGTAAGAACCAGGTTTTTGTCGCAAATTAAATCTGCTGTCTTATAATATATTCCTGCTCAACAAGAATAGCTTTCACTATACTATAGGGAAGAGGCCAAGACACACACGGGCAATTCTAGAAGCGATAGCAGAAGGTGGTTAAAAAAAAAACCTTCACAGCCCCCCAGCTGGGTGATAATTACATGGCTCAAGAGACAGAGCGAGACAGAGCGAGAGAGAGAGAGAGAGAGAGAGAGAGATTAGAAGAGCTGCAGGCTCCTCCTTCATGAAGGCATGCTACCAAAATACCAGTCGTCAACCAGCTGTATGATTTAACCTGCCATGCTTGACTGGCACTGATGGGATGCGGGCCTGCCTGCCTGCCTGCCATGTGGAAACGGCAGAGACCCTGCCATCTGTCACTGCAAGAGATGGGATTTGCCGAGAGTGGCTGGCATGGATGGAATTCTCGGCTTTGGAACTCCCTCATGATCAGCAGGCAGGATGTGTGGGTGGCACCAAAGGAATCTTGCTGACGTGCTCGCACCCCCCGTGTCTGCATGGCACAGAAAGGATCGGATCACACCATGTGCCAAGCGAATGGCATGGTCCTACCAGGTGTGGTTAGATTTACAGGATTCAAACCCAGCATGCCTTATGCTTCCCCAGCTCCAGATTACAACAAAGTGGATGTGGTAGTGCACTGCTCGCTGTGCTAACTTGTATTCTGTTGCACGGGGGTTAAAATAGGTCCCCAAGGCTCCCAATAAATAGTACGATTTATAGTGGCTGGTGACATCTGCTTTATTAAGCAATAAAGGCTTGTGCAGTAACTGTGCAGTGGACTTGGCTCATTCCATATTCTTATTCTGTCACAGTTCATCAAGACATTGATTTCCTTGGTGGTAATTTGACCGATCAGAGCAGTCAGGCCATCAATTTCTAAAGCAATCAAACTGCTGCAAGGCGTGCACCGTGCCAAGACAAAACTGGTTGGAAACATTAGCTTGCTTTTGCACACATTTTTAACATGACGGATATGTGCGGGTGTTCTCTTAATGCAGGACTGTACCTTTTATGGTTGCATGCTGCCCCTCTTCTTGATATTTCACCTGTTCAAACTTTGTAGAACAGATTACCTGACTGCAGGCAACTTGTGAGCTGTCACTGCGTATTACTTACAGCCAGTATCTCGCTCCTCATCTGCAGTGCTTTCTTCTCTAATGACTGCCTATTTCTTGAATCTAATGCCTCCTGGCAGTATCAGTCTGGAGCTCCTGTGGATCATCACTGCACTATTGGTGTCTGTCCAGACCTTCTTTAATCCTCCCATCAAAAGTAGGTCACCTTGAAGTTGGTTTCTGATTACTGGACTACACTAAACAAAAAGATTTAAGGATTTAGGAGTTTTGTGGCACAATTCAAGCTACGTCTATGCTATTCTCACGAAAGTTTCTGTTGGTGCAGAGATCCAGTAATTCAATAACAGATCACCTCCCCCATCTCTGATAGCAGGGACCAAAGTCTGCTTAGAGGTCAAAGTAGAAGTGCCCCTAGCAGTCATTCTGACAAATTACCCCCAAGCTTTTATCATCGCCCAGAGGGTTTCACTTTTCAACAGGAATCAAGGTCTATTGTCAGCTCTGATGTTTTATTTTGTTTTTGTCTTTTTAACAAAACATCAGCTGGCGCTTTCCTTTATGTAAAGATCAACAAAGTCATCTGATTAACAGCTTCTGAGGTCGACTTACTCTGTTACTTGGAACACTTTTTTTTTTTTTTTTTTTTTTAAATAAGTCTAATTCTAATAAGTCTCAGCTGGAAGCCAGGATTGACCGTGACGGTTCTCATTTGCTCCTGACAAATCAAGGTGACTTTCTTCCCATTAGTCTTCTGCTGCTGGTTATTATCGAAGTTGTGTGTGAACAGGTAACATGCACGCCACATATCTCTGCTTTGGCGCCATGGAGTTCACTGTTACTATGATCAGGGCTTACTTTATCTATTTAAAACCTTTAGCGCTCTCTGAACATTTGACTACTGTATTTTAAAGGTGCAGTTGTCTACAAGCTGAAAGAGCCTGATCTTGAACCAAGCTTGATAATGGGGTTTAAAGCCTCCTACTGCTGCTAGTATTTAGCTCACAGAGACATTCTGTACTTTATACCTTGGGATTACATTTTATGGTGCTGCTGCTCCGCAAAACTGAAATACCCAAAACCTTATCAGTTGTTGTTTGTCTTGTTATTTGCTACTAAGGACAGCATGTGTGCGCAACTGTTGATAATGGTTGTGGGATACAGGATTACATTTGGATTTTGCATAATGCTGGCAGTGCTGACTTCCTGAAGCAATAATTTAGCCATCGGTGTCTTTTCTTTCATCTCACTAACAAATAAGTTCATATATCATTATATTATTATTTGCAGATGACTGCATCAGAATATTTTTTTCTTGCAGTAAGTGCATGCATGAAATATTGAAAATAGCTTAAAAAAAATAGTAATTTTAGACACATTATAAATGTTTCATTGAAAATGTTTTCCATTTTTTCCCATTGCTTTATATGGGGGGGAAATGGCATCCTCATATGAGATCATCATAAATTGGCATCTTCCATATGTCCCCATATAAAGACAAGAAGAGAGTTTTTTTGTATCTGTTCTCATATGAGGTCGCCATGCATTAAAAGGCTTAACCAGTTAAAAAAGGCACAGTAATAAAACTGTGGCAAACAACAATCCTATTACAAAACATACATCATAAGAATATTTCCTTGTTTGGTAATTGCACTAATGTGTACTGCTTAAGCGCATTGCTGATGCACAGCAATCTCTGTAATTAAAAACAAACACAGTGACATGAAGAAGCAGCAGGGTGTCACAATGCACAGCAACACGCCTCACAGACTTTGAAAACATACCTCTGGGTTTCACTGCCTCAGACTAGAGAGAGACGCATTATGCAGCACACCAGCTACAAAACTCCACCGCACTGAAAAGAATCGGCTTTTGAAGAATAGCAGAAATTAAAATCCTCACACTAGACTGCTTTTGACAGATAAAACAAGGCCTGGATGACAACCATGAGAAATCTAAGTCTGTTGCACTGGATTTCATTTCTAATACACTAACAAGACATACACTTATTTTATACATGTGTATCTTTCCATGGCAGATTTTATCAACAAAAACAGTCTGTCTCATTGTAGTAATCTCCTATGTTTGTCTTGAAATGTTCCAATTACGGTGGCTTCCTAAACAGTGAAAAACAAAAAATGTACAGTTTGTGAAAACATTCTTGGACACGTCTTCTCAGCACTTGACAGCTGCCAGAAGACAGAAGCTCTGTAGCAGGAATGCAAAGAATCCCCACTCTCAGCCTGTATCTGGTTTAATGTAAATAGCAATAAAAAAAATAGCTCAACTTGAAGTACTATGCGTGTTCAAAGTGAGCTGCAATAGGGTAAATATGTGGCAATGGCAGCAAAAAAAAAAATCATTCCAGCTTTACACAGCCACGAACAGAACCCTTTTTTATGCTTTGTGGCTTTTTGAAGCAGGCATACCACACCGTTTTTGGAAGGACCTTTTAAATTCCTACCCTGTTCATTGCCTCTGAGTCAGCCAGAGCTTAATTAAGGTTACAGTATATAACCCACACAATTACCAACTGTAGAATGATCAAAACTGAAGAGTATGAATGGCTCTACAGTATGAACTCCCAGCGTGTTCAAACCACACAAAATCAAAACCTCCCAATCTATTGATGCACTTCTGCCAGCAATCAGTCAGCCCCCAGCGAGCATTGCTTGAGCTTTCAACACAGCAGCTTTATGCAATGGTGTACGACTGGCCCGTGTAAAGCAGACCAGGCCGGTAATCTCTCTAGGGCTGGAAAAGCCAGTAGTCACATGGGACCAGGTCAAAGAAGAAGACAATGTGAAACTTGGTCCAGTCTGCAGGGATGGAAAGAAGACTCCCATTGGACAGCAGTTCCACTCAATTTTAACGTTTTATAAGTGCATACAGGTAAAAAGCTCAGGTATATCTTAATAAACTCATAGTAAAACCAGGAATGGCTCAAACTGCTGTGCAATGGGAGTCTTATTTCTAACACTGAGTTCGAGATGTATGCAAAGCAACATATCTGCATGGGGTCACTGCTCTCACACACAGAGATTGCTGTTGAGAGCTAAGTATTTACTTCATGCAGCAACTAACATTAATTCATTCTCCCCATTTTATTTGTACCAAAAGTAAATGTATTTCTTTATAAGGTATGTCAATTGGGAGCATCATCTTAGACCCCCCCCCCGATAACATTACATATCATATTCAGTTAATATTGCTTGAACACAACGCTGGCACTTAATGAAATAATATGGATGTGTGTGTGTGTGTGTGTGTGTGTGTGTGTGTGTGTGTGTGTGTGTGTGTGTGTGTGTGTGTGTGTGTGTGTGTGTGTGTGTGTGTGTGTGCATGTGTGCTGTGTGTGACTGTGTGTGTGTGATGTGTGTGTGTGTGTAGTGTGTGCATGTGTGTGTGTGTGTGTGTGTGCTTGTGTGTGTACGTGTGTGTGTGTGTGTGTGTGTGTGTGTGTGTGTGTGTGTGTGTGTGTGTGTGTGTGTGTGTGTGTGTGTGTGTGTGTGTGTGTGTGTGTGTGTGTGTGTGTGTGTGTGTGTGTGTGTGTGTGTGTGTGTGTGTGTGTGTGTGTGTGTGTGTGTGTGTGTTGTGGTGTGTGTGTCTGTGTGTGTGTGTGTGTGTGTGTGTGTGTGTGTTTGTGTGTGTGTGTGTGTGTGTGTGTGTGTGTGTGTTTTAAATGACAGCAATGTCAATGATTCTCATACCCAGCAGAGGAAGCTCCTGAGCACATAGACCTTGAATAATTCCCCCCACCTGCTCCACTGCGAGAGGTGGCAGCCATGAAATGGGAGCTGTGAACTGGACACACATACACCAGCAGAGAGCAGCTGTTGCAGTTATTTCTTTATGTTTTTTGCTTTGACAGCATTTTGGTTCATTAAGTGATTCTCCAGCCATATTAGACAATTACCAGATCTCATAAAAAATGAAACGATATAATCCATCGACTATTTGACAAAACCACCTGCTTACTGGAAAATCTCATTACAGAAGAGCACAACTTGTGTACAACAATAATACAAAAATAGCACTAGAAATATTAGACTAAAAAACCTCACCAAGACCACATCTGACTGTGAATACAGTGCACTGCATTATATTTACCATACCCCACCACTTCATGATGACACTGCAGACAAAAAAAAGAGAGTATGTGGTGAGGCACTACAGCTGCTTCTGTGCATCTTTGTGTTGTAACTTAGCACACAGTGCCACCAGGTGGGGTAGCTCATTGGTGCAATGATCATGAAACTCAGACTCTATTCTTTATCCCATTCCTTATAGTACAGAGTGGAGTAAAGACGGAGGGTATTTGGAGCTACCATTTATTGAGCTCTCTACAGAAAGCTGGTGATGACACCCAGGTGAGGACCAATGGTGGTGATTGGGCTACTGCAATTCTCTATAGAAACATAGAAGAAACAGCTGCTTGAATTTGTGTCGACTGCTGCTCTCCACAGAGGCGATTAGCCCAATTAATCAAGTCTTGTAGCTCTACATTTTTATGGCACTTTCTAATAAAATCTGAACAAAGGTTACTAAGGGAACGATGTCAAATTTAACCAACATTAGATAACGGGAAAGCACACATGTACAGTATATTGAGAGGGCCTTTTCTTAGTTTTTGACTCTGAACATCTCCCACAGCTTTATTTCAGAGATCAGGCTGAGAAGACCACTTTGGTTCTATTTTCTTTTTTCTAATTTCCAAATCACTGAACTAAGTTTTTTTTTGCATACAGATATTTGTTGTGTTTGTTTTGTTATTGTTGTATAGTATTACAGTACAACACATCATAAAAACATCCAATCAAAAGTATTTCATCTACTGCTAGCCAGTTTTAGTTGCTATTTTATTTTTAATACAGCATTTTAACCATTATACTTTTGACTGTTAAAATGATACCCCATGCTTTATAAAGCTGTTTTTCTAACATAATATTAGCACTAAATTGAGGGTATTGAGATAAACGTCAGCTGTTCTGGTCTTTGAAGAAACAACAGCAACAATGGTGACAGTATTAATAACACTAGGAAATGTGCTGTCAACATTCATGCAAGACAAGTGAGATGTCAAGGATTTTAATGATGCCATTAATAACAGACTGTGTCTTCCACCCACACCTGGGCCAGAGAGTCAATTCCACATTCAGGCTCCAAATACAAAACAAAAAAGCAAACCAGGTTAGATAAACATATTGTTAGATATACAGTACATATACAATACACAAAGGCATGATTAGAAAAGTGTAACCACATCTAGCCTCATTATCTGCTTAGTTTCTTTTTATATTCAGAATGTCATCTTTCTACTGCACAGCACCACCTAGTGGCTGCCCTGTTCTGTTGCGAGGGAGACGGCACAGTATTAGAAAATAATGCACAAATGATCTGCCAGCCCCCTTGCTATAAGCCACAACCCTTGAAATCCATCAGATTTGACCAGAACATTTTATTCCTGCCATGTAAAGTATTTGAGCTCTTTAAACCACCAGTTCCTAATAATAGTGACCCTTAATTAAGTTTTATGCCTTTAAAAATAAAAATGAAAATATAATAAGTTAATTATTTTTTTGCTGTCAGGAAGCTGAAACAAAACAATGACTGTCTTGTTCATTTGCATCAGTGACTTGAACTCAGATACCAGACTAGATTTTGTGTTTATCCAGTTACTCTTATCTGGGTTGGGTGTTCTTTTAAAAACGATGTCAAAAGCTTTGACTTCCTCAAAATGTGTGATGTTGATCACAGGTCAGCAGAAAATTAAATGCACACATGTATTAAATAAGAACAGATCTCTGGGTTTGTTTCCCATTGAAACGTCCAACGTCCAACCCCACCTGCTGGATATCCAACCACATGACAGCCAACCTGGGACAAGTAGAATAAACCCTCTAAGTTCTAAATTCCGAGTGGTGACACAGCTTCAACCTGTCAGAGAAACAAAGTCACATATACAGGTACATTGTCTTTGGTTTCATAAAAATATATATATATATATATATATATATATATATATATATATATATATATATATGAATGTTCCTCATCCAGTTCGATACTATTACCCTGATGAGTTCCTTACATGATTAGTACCACCTTCTTGATATCTATGACGTGAACATTTTTAACACAAGACTGTGACTGTTCTTCTAGATAGGTTTGCTCACTGAATCTGCTGCTGGGTTACTACAGGCTAATTCTGAATGACATGCTCCAATACAAAGTGTGGTATTAACAGAAGGGAGGTGGCTGCCTAAAGTCAAGAGCACAACATCACTCAGATCACATTATCCTGTCAGCACTTGGATCTGAAGCAAATCAGGATGTGACGAAGATCGGTACAATAACTTCATGCTTTACAGGATCGATTGGTCTCAGCGGTGATGGACAGCATTACTGTACAGAATTGTTTTGTGTTTTCAATACAATACAGAAATGCTACAGGTCAGCGCCACAGTAAACAGATGAGAATAAGCCTCCCATTGCACCAAACTGGACTGGAACATGGGGCGCTGGACTCTACTTTAGCTAAGACTGTGTGACTAATTACAGTCGGCTCTCAGTAAAACCTGGAATGGGCCATACTGCTATGCATTGGCAGTCTACTCAATGTCTAGTCTAGCCTAGCCTACAGTATCCATTTGCCAAATCTAAGCATATTTTAAGGAGTAAGGACTTGTTCAGTACTAACATGGGTTCTGCAGATTAGAGCGCAGACACATTAATTGGATTTGGATGCTCGGGCCAGCGTTGGTATGCTGCCAGAGATGCACAAGCCAGTCCCATCTGCACCCAACACCACCCAATACAAGCACAGGCTGTTAGTACAGTACTTGGGGAAGAAGGAAACCTTTTAAAAACAGGAGTGATTGTTCATAAATCATTGGTGGTAAAAGTGTTATTTACACATGTTTAAAACCTTCAAACAGCAAAGAAGAGCCACTGTCAGCGCTGAGTACATAACCACAAGGCAGTCCTGCACTACATTGTGCTGTCCCTTGAGGAAGCCTGAATAGGAAAGCAAGAACTGTTTGATGTGGGGCAAAGTCAAAGTCAGAACCCCGGCCAAAGGATATGGTCCCTTGTCAAGTGTTTTCCCGTCCCTCAGTACACAACTCCACCAAATTCTTTCAATGATCCTGGCCATGCCCAAGTAGACTTCCACAGAAAAAGGCGTAACAACAATGGGGAGCAGCGCCAAGCAAAATAGTGCACAGGACACCCCTCCTACACCTCTGCTGACTCTCACATTCCCACAGCATGGGAACTGGGGTCTGCTCTCAGCGTGCACACAGGGTTTATCACAAGCAGGGCTGCGCTAATCCGTTCAGGAGCATCCTTCCCTTGCGATCTAGCACCAGCACAGGGAGGGGATCTTTGGGAGTTACGGCTATGAAAAAGTGGGAGGGTTCTTATTTTATTGCCCCCCCCCACGAAAGTTAATTCTCATGCCAACACGTCCAGAAAAGTATAAATGCTAGGAAAAGCACATTGTCAATTTTATATTAAGTATTATTGTGAGTTTTTTTTTCTACTAAAAACTAAAATTACAGTAGGGATGGAAAGAAGACTCCTATTGCATAGCAGTTTCACCCATTCCAGGTTTTAATACATGCTTGGTTAGCCACAGTGTATAGTTAACAAGATCAGGCGTGTCTTATTACTTACTCTACCTAAAGCGGCTCTGAATCTGGAGGGTATAAACACTAAGATAAGTGCTTGCAGAGGAATATCACTTCAATCCTCTGCAGGTAGCTCTGATTATTAGTAACAACCTAAAACAAAAACCCACACAGTTACATAAAGATTACAGTGTGTCAATGTCTAGGGCAGGACCTGCATTCGAATCCCAGCGCAGCTCTCTACACCTCCCAGTGCCTCAGTCCCACCCCTGTGGCTAACCTCCTCCGGCCTGAGACCAGGTTTGTTAAGAAAAAAATGAAATTTGACTGCGAAACGCGCTATTTGCTTCACATGAGACCAATATTTGGGACCCCGAAATGTTCTGAACGTCCATACCCGAGGGCTTTCTGGCTGACGGTAACACAGGCAATTTCAAATGAAAAATGCTTGGTATACTGAACACAAGGACGGAGGAGGATAACTTGGTAGAAAGTGCAGGACCCCCCCTCCCCCAGTTAAGTAGTGTAGCTGGGCAGATCAACACACCGTTACAAACAAGGCTTCTTAACGGCAATCTCAGACCATGTGTACTTCTTCAGGTATCTAAGAATTTCACTTACTGTACAATGCTTACTGTACATGCACGTTCATCTTTCTGTATAGTCGCGACTTAACTTGAGATAAAACAGGAAACCACAGCTGCAGTGAAAGGTCTTTGTTTCTGTCCTTGAACAATTTTTTTTTTTTAAGTGACAGCTGCAATGACTCCCATTGTACAGCAGTTTGAGTCATTCCACCTTTTACTGTGAGCTTATCAAGCACCACCTGAGCTTTTTCACCCTTTGGTTTGCCAATATAATTTGACCGTTTAAGTTCCCAGTAAAGCCTGGAATGGCTCACACTGCTGTGCAGGGAGCTCAGTGGTCTCAACTTAGTTCAACACCCTTTGAAACAACTAACAGTCCTCAATACAATGGGAACCAATCAACCTAAACCCTCAGGCACTTAATGTATATACTGTAACATACATGTAATCCCATTACACCAGGCGTGTAACATACATGTAAACCCATTACACCAGGCGTGTAACATACATGCAATCCCATTACACCATGCATTTAACACTTTCTTTCCACCTCTATTGAAAGAGCCAAACAAAACAAGGAAAGCCAATCACTGTAAAAACCTTTTACATTATCAAATTGAATCAGCATAGACTCGTGCTGTCCCGTCCTTTTTTTCAATGTCAGCTTAAGATATTCCAGGAGTGCATGAACTCCTTTTTACATCCAACTTCTGTATATTAAACTAACTTGACTTCCAGCCAAATCTGCTTTCCTCCAGGCTACTCCTGAGATAGAGATCAGGGTGATACAAAGCATTGCTTTTAAACTTATGATTGATGCTCAGTTGCTTTGGTCCCATGCTATGTTTTACAGGCTTTTTCTTTTCTTTTTTGTCCACTCAAGTGGAAAGGCAGCCTTGAATATCAATCAGCTAATAGGGCTTTTTTTTAATATTCTGGGTTATTTAATTCTAAAATGAATTTGAACAAAAAGACATGCTTGTTATGATAAACCTCCATTCTCCGCGGCGACGACCCCCTCGCTGGAGGTCCCTACTGCACTCTGTGTTTACTTCACAAGGAGGGAGATGTTTAGAAAAGGCTTGTTAAACTGCTTTCGTTAATTATAAAATTAAGTAAACATTTCATCCACGGGCTTGTTGAGAAAGCGTACTCCTTGGAATTCATTATTTGGAAATACAGTAACAAAAAAAAAAGGGAACAAATGAATTCTCCTCTCATCCTGGCAAGTTGTTGTGCTGTTGCAATACTGGGCTCTCAAGCATTACAGTATACAGTAGGCTGCACTTCCTATTCTTCGTTTCCAGTCCAGCCCAGAGCAGAGGGAACAAAGATTATTTACACTTGATGGCAGTTAAGGTCACAAAACAGAACCGACACTGCTGGTACAGCTACTGCAGTTACATTTAAACAACTGCTGTCTTCATTTGTACAATAGATTAGGAATACATACCGAATAGTAAATAAATAACTATACAGCTACTAATGTTCAAACGCTAAGGCCAAAATGTTTCACATGCACATTTCTGATAACGTTTTGGGTGTTCATTTTCCGAACCCCAAAGACTTTTGCTGGATTGTTGCCATGATCACAGCGCGTTGAATGTTCTTGTTTGTGTTATTCACCTGTGTTACTGCACGGAGTCACTTAAGGAGGTTAAGTGACTTGCTCAGGGTCACACAATGAGTCAGTGGCTGAGGTGGGATTTGAACCAGGGACCACCTAGTTACAAGCCCTTTTCTTTAACCACTGGACCACACAGCCTCCTTACTGTACTATTGCACAGAGGGGTAGAGAATTCCTTCAAGCTTTATTTCATTTGACAGCTGCACAGCTGTCTGGACAGCAGAATCACTGCTCACCCTGCTCCAAGTGGAAACTAGAAAGCCCCAGTCACTGGAAAAAGCCATGAGCACGTTCAGTCTTCAATGAAAGCGTACACTCTATAAATATGGCCCTCTCAACTACAATGAAAAAGGTAGCCAGCAGAATGGCTGTAACAGCTTTGGACAGCTCTACACAACATCCCAAAGCAATGCTTTCTGACTCTTTTTTCCCCCCTTCTATTTCTATCAGAAGATAGTTTGGACTACATCATTCAATGGTAACTAACATTACCCACCTGAAAACATGAATTTGAAAACGTTTTTACAATAAAGTAACAGGAAGCTATTCTGACCACAAAGCCTTGGTAACTCAGCTGGTCAGCATTATTCTTAACATGACGATGACTACTAACAGAAAGTACCATCTTCCATTTATCATCTTTTATATTTTTAACAACAGTCTATTAAATACGTCACGGATTGAGGTTTCATCGGTTTCAAAATGATAGTATGTTTGTTTGTTTTTTTTCTCTGACTTCAGCATTTAAACTTCAATTAAGGAATAGCAAATACACATATTTATAATGGATTCTAATTATATAGATAGATAAATAGATAGATAGATAGATAGATAGATAGAGATAGATAGATAGATAAAGAAAGTAACCACTGTACATAATGATAATCATGAATTAATTGGCTTTAACATTGGTAGGTACTCTGCATGGTGTGATAGCTATTCACCCAACACTGTGTAAAGAGTTTTTCTTTCTGCAGTGCCCTGGTTGTGTACATGGTAGACACAGTAATGCATTAGTACATATGTCAATGTAGCTCAAATCTGTATACAAATGAACACAACAATCTATCTTGAAAATGAGAATGCTTTATTTTTACTCTCCCTTTTCAGCAGTAGTTAAAATGCATGGCAAATTATAAATTGGCACATTCATTTCTGTTAACTTGCCAAACAATTTCCAAGCCACATGTTTTTATAAGCAACCTCACTTAGACTACTGGAGAATTATAAATAAAATAATGCAATATGCAGTACAGTACTGTGTAGTGTGAGACAATATATGCAATAAAACAGCTTCATAGATCTCGAGTGAAGCATACACAGTAGTTTTGACAGCAAGTATTATTGCATATTGATATTTACACTATTTGAAGCTAACAATAATCGATCTGTATAAATTAAACAAATAGTAAAATGTTAATAAAATAAAACATAACAACACGTAGAATAATACAAAGTAACTCGAACAGTTTTGCTACAAGTGATACAGTACTGCTACTTAACTTATTTTGGGCATAGCTTTTTGTTTTTAAATAACTAGTACTTTTTTTGCACGATGTATCTATGAATTACTTACTTGTGGTCACCCCCTGCATCCTGGAGACGATGTTTATCCGTGTTGTGTTATCCGTACTCACTCCCAAACGGGATTGTGGGTCCGGCTGGAAGTTGCTTCTGCTCAGGCTGTGATTCTGAGGCACATCAGGGGAAGGAAGGAGTAACTCTACTTAAAAAAAAAAAACTGCAGTTTTGCTTTTTCTTTCCAATTGCATTTCCCCACTGCACAACTAAAGAAACCACATCGTGCTTATCTAAAATACCGTTTACTCGGCGTTCAGCTTTCTTATTATATTCGGCTTCCTTGCTGTCATTTATCTAAATATTCACAACAGACCCGAGACTCCTCCGGTTCGCTCGTCCCTGCTGAAGCTTGTCTAGCTAGCGTGTTGTGGAGAAAAGTGTGTCCGTGCTCGACCCCGCAGCGCGCTCTCGAGAATCACATTTGCACGGTCCAGTTTTTTTTTTCAAAGTTACTAACACTGTCTCCTTGAAATCTGTCTATCAACTTTTTAATGTTTTTTTTTTGTGTGTGAAATATTTATAAAACATTTAGTGGTCTGTGTTTTTTGCACCTGGACCCTCCCCTTTATTTTGACCCCAATTTATAATATGGGCAGTTTTTGACCAAACAAACAGGCATAGAAGCCTGCTTCTGGTTTCACCACACTGTTGACTGTAATGAACAATATTACCCACCTATTATACAGTATCAGCATGTTTCTTCCACCCATAGCAATACAGTATTTTAAGTTTGTGAATTTAAACCCTGGTTGTATGGCCTTTTCTTGTTTAACATGCTTAACCAGCACAGATAACGATACAAGCAGTCCTCTAGACAGTGCTATGTGGAGTTCCTGCATGCATGGCTCTTCTCTACAGACTTCACTTGATAGGCTATTGACCGCTGCGGCTTTCAAGCTACTGTTAGTGAGTGTCAAGTCTGTCAGTGTCTTTCAATGGAGTGTCCTTGACGGGGTTATCTGAGATTCCCATTAAGGTCCTTTTGAAAAGCTGCACGTAAAATACTCTTCTGAGGTCAATGCCATGCTTTGTTTTACATTCTCTTTCCAACTACGGCTGTTGTGTCTGAGTGATAGTGTGAAAACCTTTAATGGTCCCCGTGTCCCAGACTACAATAACACACTGACACATCCACAGACATGTAGGTCAGGATCTCAACAGCTGTAGCTGTATCTGTTGGGCGGTAAAGTTAAGCACTTCATTTTGGTCCATTTGGAGATAAGGTCGAAGGAGAAATAACCCAGACAGACAGACAGACAGTCACAATCAATGCATAAGGCAACATAGTGACCAATACGATGCAGCAGTTTTCCAGTATTCTATAAGGAATTTCAAAACAGCGTTTTCATATTGTGTGGCTGTCAGGCCCTGAATCTCTTAAAGGCAAGTCTTAGATGTAATAGTTTTAAACACATAAGAGGTCATCAAAAATAAAGCAAAGATAACGAATGTGGTCAGCTTCTATCACCAAGAAATACAGACGATGCGGTATGAGTAACAGGTCTGCTTGATTTGTTAACTAGATGTGGACATGGTTCAATGTGCACTTCGGCTGTCAACTCTAAACCACTGATAACCCCAGACTTGAAGGAAGTTGCAACAGACAAGACTTTAATGAAACGGCACAAAGGAGGATTAAAATGGTTCTCCCTCCATCAGCGTGCACACTGCACACCATTGCATTAACAGGATTATGCTTGTCTTTTGGACATTTCAGATGCGCACAGACAGCTCTGCTACATTCGCAAAAAAAAACAAAAAACGAAGTAGAGATTTAATCCAGAGTGTCACTCTAGTTTCAGCCCCTCCTTGTTTAAGAATGCAGGCCCTTCTTAGTTGGATATTGCCTTGGTGCTTGTTACTGGACTATTCTACAGGACATTCTACTTATGGAGTTATATAATTAGTCATGCTGGTCATTTAGCTTTAGAAATCAGAACCAATTGAAGACTAGGACTCTTTATGACCACTTAAATGGGTGCAATAGTGGAGAAGGTGGAAGGCGTTCATGTAGCCATGGGTGTGTTGAGTAAACCATGAGGGCTAAATCACAAGGCCTACCTCCACCTGAGGGATTAGAACCCTGTGTTTAGAGGTGTTATCAAGTGAGACACATGCTCTTGGCTCCAGCTTACAGCTGTTTACAATGACCCTTCCATTTTAGGGAAGGGTCAATATTATACTTATTTGTTATGCAGTCTTTCTGGTACATGCATTTATAGCATGCAAACTTTAAGTATACTTGTTATAGTATGTTGTGCATGTACTATTTTTATAGGTACAAGCTTTCTTATACAGTCCTTGACAATACAAAGTCAAGTGGTTTCAAGTGTATTAGCATTAGGAACATTGTCACTAGTCCCCTTATTACTATGCTATTAACTAAAAGTGCTGTATCTCTGCTGGCCCTGTAGGCACACAGTGAATAAACTAAAAACACATATAACTAACAAAATCCTTGTACAACAATATGACCATTTCAAGTTTTAATATTCACAAGACGTACTCATAAACACTATATTACATTCTGAAGTTTTCTTTTCTTGTGCTTTGCCATTTGAATTTGAAACTCATATGCCTGTTCTGTTATGAGATTTGAATACTCATAAGGAACAAACCCAATGTGTCTTGTAGATGACTTTTATATTCAAATGAAGCAAAAAGTCATTAAACTGAGCAAAAAATATGTTGCAAGCAGAAAAGTGATCATAAGGAGATCGTCAGACCCAATGTCATGGAGGGTCATGGCCAGGAGAGATATGGGGTCCTGTTGTACAACATGTGGCTTCTCCATCACTGTCTTGCTTAAGCACCTCAAGCCCAATATCTGCATAACCCCATCTGCTGTGCCACCATTGCAATTAACCTTTAAAAGACACCAAATGGAAATGGCTTGCAGTGATGCTAGTCCTTGCCAGATTCAAACCTGTGTACCATGACTAGAACCGTTATCATGGGAATTAAACACTGAGGTCCCCCAGCAGTTTGTGTGTGTGTGTGTGTATATATATATACATATTAATGGGTAAAACACACCATTCTTATAAAGATAACTATAATGCCACTGCTGTAGACAAAATAGAAGTGTTATTGTATAGCTCTGTATACTGAATATTTATATTTTACAATATATATAAATACCATTTTAAGTTAAGCTTGATTGATTATTATTTCTGTATGTAAGCCATGTCATTTTAACTAACTTGTAAATATCTAGTTTGGAATTGTACTTATTTTTTATTGGCTTTTTGCGTTATGTTTCTAATTGGTTTGTTAGTGACTTGACAGATAGCAGTAGAGAAACTGTGTTTTCAAGCTCTTGGTATATACAGCAGATACATTTCATACCCCTTCAAAGATCCCATTTGCCTGTCTTTGCTAGTTTTTAAGGTTCAGTGGACATCTTTTATTTTATGCAAGCACACTTAGATGAAAAGCTAAAGGATGTGCTGATTTTCTCTGTATGGTAATGCGATCTGTAGAGACAGTAGAACACAGCCTACACAGGATATGGTGGTGAGCAGCAGTGAAGGCAGCACAGCAATGCACGCTGGTCAATGTGAAGAACAGGAAGGGTTTTGCTGGGTCTGCTCAGCAGTATTGGGAGGTTGATTACACCAGCAGGGCTTCAAGCCACCTTCATTATTAAAAAAAAAAAAAATTATCTGAAATAAGATGAAACAAAAACTTCCCTGGACCTTTAATCAGCACACTAGGAACTGCAATGCTTTGATCCATTTCTGCATGAAAGAGAAGGCATTTAAAATTTGTGTTTCACTAAAGACCATTTCATTTAATCTGAAGGCAAACCAAACCTAAAAGCTGCTCAGAACATCATCAGCCTTTCTCACTGTTCTGTAATGAGCGAACGCACGCAGATTTACAAAGCATTTGCTTAAGATGATAATATTTGGTAAACACAAAATTTACATTACTACTTAAGTATTACTATTTTCTTAAGAAACAGTTTGCCAAAAAAAAATGCACTTGAGCACTTTTTTATTCAAGTGAAGCACTGCCTAGAGATTGCAATGCTTCAGTAACTTCATGTAGCAGAATTGGAGTGCTGGAGGCAAGTTGTCTGGTTTTGTTAATGGTCTGAGTGCATTGTCTTGAAGGTACATCTAAACCGGCAATGAAATTCCTGCTGTTAGAAAGAAAAAGGTACATCTAAACCGGCAATGAAATTCCTGCTGTTAGAAAGAAAAAAAAAGGAATCGAGACAGACAGCTACCTCCAAATGTCATTGATGTCACTAGAACTGACAGGACGGATTAGCAGTGTCTGGAACAGAACAGCCATTTTCTAGAAACAATTGGACCAATCAATACTTTATTCAAATTGTCATATTGTCACTTCCAAACCTGTGTAACCCATTGAATACTCCTCATTGGAAACTGGGGCTCCACTTTGGGGGCGGGATCATGGTATGGAGATGTCCTTCATTGACCCTTCACCCTAAACTACTGCCTTTAAACTCCACACCTGAATGAATCCCAGACCAGCATACTGACCTGGGCAAATCAATACCATTCAGAAATGGAAACTAGTATATTAGTAGACATGGAAACAGATGTTATAAATGTGGTAAAAAACATTCAAATGGGGGTAATACTTAGGATACATACTCTAAAGGTTATATACATATATATATATATATATATATATATATATATATATATATATATATATATTATAAAAACATGATTTAACATGTGTATTGTAATTCAGTTTTATTTTTAGTTTTATGCCAAGCCATTGTCATAATGCAATAGAGAATCCGTTAATGGAGGGAATTCTGCATTTCCAGGCATGCTAATGCTTTATGAATATGCATTGAGGTACTCTATGCCGTTCACATGGTGTGAGCAAAATGATACCGTAGATCTGATGATAGCACAGCGCTCTAGGCAGTTAACTGTTCAAGCTCTAGAGGTAGCTTTAGTTTTCATCCCAATATTATGATTTTATAAAAACTAATGCCTTTTATTGGTTATGTGTTTGTGAAATTTCATGCCAGGGGGTTTCTCTTTACAGAAGTAGAGTTGACTCAAAGATTATGTCATGACGGTCTAGTGGGCACACTTTTCCTGTTATCTTTCAAAACAGAGACCTTGTGATTTTGACTGTACTCATTCCCCCAAGCCTACAAAAGCACACATTATAACAAGAGTGGAGCACAGCAATACTGCCAGCCTGCAGTCACACACTGTGCTGTAGATCACCATTTGCACAGAGTGATTGCAGCTCACATAGCATTCTGTGTGCCAGATTACTATTTAAAAGAGCTTTGATCACTGCAGGTCATTTGTTTTCTGCAACAGAAGAGAAACCTGCTCGGGTTTAGACATGTCGTTTTCCGAACTGTTTCTCCGATGCTGCATGGAATATCTTTTGTGATGCTCATGTGCTCCCATCAGCATATGACGAACTATGTTGGACATACACGGTCTATTTGTGCTCTACAGCTAGGGCTGGGTTCAGAGTGTATCCCACAGTACACAAACCCCCAGGTTTTTTTATTATGTCAATCCTTTAGGTTAATGATGTCACTCAAGGATGTTTCAGAAAGAACTTCAGCAGTGAATGATGTGATTGATAGCTGTGACTGTGTCCACACCCCTCATCTCCCCCATGCAGTTCATGCCTTTTTATTCAACCTTGTTTACAAAGGCAACAATCAAGCAGATTTGAAATTAAATGTCATTCTAGTTTAGATCCCATACAATGCCCATACTTTTTTTTGAAAGAGTCATAACAAGTGTATTTCTTAATAGAACTAGTACAGGAATGTCTAACTGCTTCAGGACCTGCATCTATATAATGAAAATATACATTATTTTACAAAGAAACTGACAAACCCAATGGGAATCTAAGTGAACACATGAATTGAACATAGTCATTGATTACAATGAGAAGTAACACACACAGTTGCTATAGTTTCCGTTATATTCCAGTTTTTTAGCGATAGGAGCTGTTTTGTACACACAGTACCAGCAGAGCCACTGATGTGTGTTACATTAGTGCTTCTCAGATGGGTTTTTTTCTGATCTATATGCTTTTGCTCCTGTGTTGAAAACAGAAAGGCATTGCAGACATATTTATTTGTTGTTCCTAAGAATTTTAATACAAGGTATAGCAAAAGTGCTTGGAACTTGATATTTTCCAGAACTGAGGCAAAGAAAACAAGCCAAGAGATTGTGCTTGTCTCACTTTCTGTAATCTAGTTCCCTTTTGAGGTTTGTTATTTTAATGTTGACAGTGAAGAGCACAAGCCAGCAGCGTGTTACACAGCCTTCTTCCTTTTTTATGATTTTTGTGATTCACTGAAGTTAGTGCAAATAAAATTCCTATTTACACAAACAGATTTAGATTATATTTCTAGTTGCAGTTTTTAAGTTCTGCCAAAAAACTTGTTAACAATTCAGTGTTTCCCATACAGCATACCTGCTGAAAATCCCAGGAATGGCTGGCGAGTGGGAGATGAGCAAGAGTACTGGTGGATATCCAGCTGGTATAAAAAGTGTAAAAGTACAGTATATTTGCCAAAAACCCACCATTAAATCAGCAGCAAATCCATTTTGCAACAAGCATGCTCTTTCAACGTATGACACTGCAATACTGTATTTGGTTGTATTGCACCTGCAAAATCATGGAATGTTTTTGTGTAGACGCACCTGGTGGTTGTATGAGTTACTGCATGTTAATTTGGCTAAATGTTTGCAAAAAGTGAGCCATTGTCCTATTCACAACTGGCACATTCTTGTGTGACTGCCTTTGCATAGGACAGTGGGGCTTAGGATCGTTGGGGAATAGTTTAGCTACTTCAATCTTTAGTTCTAACTTCTAAAAAATGCTTTGGGGCAGGACTGGTATCAATGGTCCCATTGATGGAATACAATTATGTCACTGGCTATCACTGTGACTTTTTCCCAGTTCAGATTTTGCCACGGGGAAATCTAATTTGCATTAAAACCTCAAAACTTCGAGAGTCTGCTCTAGTGGTTGTAGAAATAAAATCACTTCACCTAGTCCAGCTCTTGTTCTGAAACTGGATGCAACCAGAACCCAAACTGCATCTCAAGATCTGGATGATTGTATTATTACTTTGTTTTCTGTTCAGTGCGTAACTCATTTGTTTAATGCTGTGTGTAATTTCAACAGCAGCGTAGCTGCATATAGTGTATTGTAAATGTACTCATTCTGACTGGTCAAATGTAAGTCATGTCATTGCTTTCCTGTTGTTGTTTCCCTTGTGCCCCCTGCTGACAGATTTAATCAACGCACTGGGAAGACTTAATCTGACAGTGGCTCACAAACTGATCTGAAAGGGAATGTTCAGTGTGTTCTGTAACCCGTGATGTAGAATCTGGAATCTGTTGCAGAACACTGACTAAACACTTTCAGATAGAGAAATCCAAGACAAAGGCCAACTGGACTGCACCAGGCTATAAACTCCAGTGATGGTGCTTCGGTTTAGATGAACAAGAGGATCATTAGAAAGTCTGTGTACTGAGCCTTCCTGGAAATAAACATCTTTGTTTTGGGGATTTCATGTTTGTGTGTGTTGTTTTTGACAATTTATAAAGGGTTTAATAGAGTTTCAAAATGAAGCGCATTGACAGTGGTACTGAACACTCTCACTATGTAAGTGAATCTGGTTTTGACTTTCATCCTTTCATTGTAATCAGAAAAATTATACCTGTATTCAGTGTTGATTCCTTGGGTAAGGTAAGTTAACAATGTTGTAATGCTGAGAAGCAGACTTCAGAGATAGAATGTCTTCATGTTAAAAAAAAAAACTCACTCTGGACAAAATTACTTTTTAGTCACATTTATTGATATTGCCAATATGACTACCTTTACACAGACAGTTTTTCTAGAAAAAAACAAAACACATTTTTGGATTAGTTTGGAAGTAACACATTAAAGCCTAAAGTTATTCTTTTTAAACTTCGGTGAGTTTACGTTTGTTTGTTTTTTCCCCTCAACATTTCAATGAATACATCGTTGTTTTCAGATCTGTGTAAAGGTTCCTTGGCTGGAGTACATGCATATGACATTAAGTTGAGTCTGATTTGCCACTAATGGTAATGCACATAAAAGTAATACAGTACTGTATGACATCATTTCAAATAAATACCAACATACAGATGAAGCCATTGTTTTTATATAAAGGTATCAAATTCTCATATGGATCAATACTGTAATCGAAAATGACAATATAAAGTCTGCACGTCTAGTAATCACGATGCTATATTTTCCAGCAAACAGAAAACTTTTTTTTTTAAATGTACTTAAATAACATCATTTGAATTGCACTTAATTTAAAACAAAACCTTTCAAACCATATCAATAACTTGACGTTTTAACGCCTCAACAAACAGCACCAATATAATGGCGCGACGCGCTTGTTGATGCAAAAATCTGTTTTCTGTTTACTGAAATTACAATGGTTAAGTAGGATGTAAAATCAAAAACAAAAAGAAAAAAGGAAAAAAAAAAATAACTTTCACATTTGCCAACAATACTATAGATATCACGTGACCGTCACTATACAAAGCTATAGATACGTTAATATTACAGATAGTACTCTCTCCTGCAACCACAAACGTGTTAATAGAATTGAATCATTTTGTTCGTTAGGAGTCCAAAGTCATTAGATTTGGTTCTCAAAGTGTTTTTTTTTTTTTTTTAAACTTTTTTCATAATACCCCTGAATTTGCACGGTTCTGCATCTTTACAGGATCACTGACCAACAGAATTTCCTACAATTTTATTTAAAAAAAATATTAAGACTACAACAATTCTATCAATGCAAAGGAGAGTTCTCTTTGCACTTATTGCTTCTCAAATTCAATTTAAACCAAGATTCAGTAAGGCAGCTTCCTTGCCTTCGAAAATTAAACTTGTCTAGGATTCTCCCTCGAAATTATTAAAGGCACTACTGGCAAGAATGAACAACAAAATAAAAACAAGGTGTTGAAACAGCACACCCCAGAAAACACACGGCCCTCTATGACAGTTCCTTATCTTGTTTCTTTAAATATCTAAATGTACCAAGATTTGGCACAATAAACAAAGAGAATGAAACAATTCCAATTTGGAATTTATTTGGTGCACTTGTAAAACAATTCTGTTCATCAGTGAAACTGCTTTCATTTGAATCCAGATATCCTGGAATCACGTAGGTAATACTAATTATTTTATTCATGGTTTTCAAGTGCCTATTACCATTTAAACCAGAACAACGTCAAGTTTTCTCCTTGTTACATTGAACTATTCCTAAGAATAATATATGAAAAACCCCAGAATTTGCTCACCCTGGATTTTGTTTCGAACATGGCAGTTTAACATCAGTAAATAATAATAACAATAATAAAAAAAACAAAAAAACATAAAGCTTATTAATATTCTAAATGGATAAATTCACTGCAGTACAGCAGATAGAACTCTGGTTTGTGTTGCAACTCGATTCTAAAAACATTTAAAAAAATTAACTCTGTAACATGCTGATACAGAGTACAATTAACAAAATAAAACAAAAAGTAATATTAATCTTTAAAAAGAATAATACAAATAATAATAATAACTGAGTCACAAACCACAGCACTATATACCTTTCCTAAGTAAAGAACTCATATAAAAAATAAGCCATAGTAAATATATCAAAAGTGCACAGGTAACAATGTTTAAGAAACAAAACACTGAATAATTGCAATAAAACATGTTTAGAAAATGACCCCTTGTCTTTGAATTTCACCAGTACTTGTGAGTTTTGTGTTCCTGCAGCAGCATTCAAATGGTAAAGCTATGTTCTGCTCACAAACTGTGAAAGAGTTCCAGACTTTATGTAGGCCTATAACAGGATAGTTTCAGTTTTTAAGTGTAAAGTCAAAATTGCAAGTGGTTTCCACTATCTATCTCTATCGATTGTGCAAATGGCTATTTTGCGGTGGCTTAAGAAACTGAAGTTTGCAGTACAACTGTCGGGAAAAGTCCAACTCCGGGATCTACTCTATCACTGGAAAAATGAAAAAACAAAAAATGAAAATTAGCAAAACAAAACCTGTAACTTTGAAGTAATCAGATAACGGGGAATGCACAGCAGGTTTCGGGAGCCAGGTTAGTCGAATATATAAGTGCAGACACCGGTTAGTTTCCAAGGCTGGAGCATCCATCATCAGGGCTTTCTATTCAAAATTCTGTTTGTGCAAGCGCCAAGCATCAAACTGAATGTTATTTACGAAGGTTATCAAGTCAGTAAGTAGCTGTTTGCAGGAAGCAGAAACCTCACAAGTAATGAATCTCTATGCTGCTCATGCACAAGAGAGAACAGGGTATACAAAAAGGATTGGAGTGTTGGAGTTGGTGGGCTCTCCATTGCCATGCAGGTCATTTTTGCATGCATATTATATTATTGAAAAAAAACACCAAAAAACAGCTGGAAAAGAGCCTGCAAGCAGAGGTAGGCAAAGGTTTAATAAGTTCACATGCTGTGTCCTGCTCATAGGCATTGATTCAAACCTATTCCACATTTTTGACTGTTAATATGAACTGTTGCAGTTATTTTAATGAGGAATCTATTCAATATCCCATTCTACAATGTGGCACGTTAACTAGTTTCTATCAATGCCTATGGTAGTTTTAGCCATTCGATAACACTGGACATAAAACAAAGCTTTTACATCTCTAAACACCCTGAACAATATTATCTCTAAGCTACAGTTTCCCCACATCATTTTATTAGTATTTGCTGTAGATTGTGAGTGACAGCTTATTCACTGAACTGACGCTCCAGGGAAACCATCAGTAAATGTTTTTTTTTTTTTTTTTTTTTAAAGCTTCCTCACACAGTGGAAGCAAAACACGTATCTGCTTCTAAATGGAGCAGAAATGATTAGAATTGTAAATGCCTGATTTTTTTTCTTTGTAAGCAGAAGTAGTGGCAGGCATTTACCACAAGAAGATAATAAAGGCCTTTGAGGATTATGCAGCATACAAGGAAAGCAGGATTGAACATTAAAATCGTTTTTGTTTCTTCCCATCTCTTTGGGGAATTATTATTCTTGGCGTTTTCCTTAAAGACAAAACCTGATTGGATTTATTAAAATTAAACAAATACATCTTTGTCTTTAAGTTTTTACACTTCAACCCTGCTTTTATCAGTAATATTAAAGCTAACATTCAAGTGATGATGATCCACAAGTGCTAACAAATGAATTGAACACACCTAAATTTGCTTCAACTGACTAGGTAGCAAGCCAAAAGCTGTCAGCATATAAAAACAGTGATTTGAAAAATCCTCCTTACAAATTTGGACTTTACTGTAGAAGTTGACTGTGATTCGAACTAATAATTTTAAGATTTCGTCCTTTTTAAATAAGTTTGTCACTTCTATAACTCACAGTATATACAAAAGGGGATTTTTCAAAAGACTTTTGTAAAACTGGTTAGTCAGCAAAGCGCGCTGGGTTCTCCTTGGCTAGGAGGCAGCTTATACATACTTGATTATTACCTGACATTAACAATGGGATAACTCCTTTCTACTTAAAGGCAGAGCGGCGCTGCAGAGGAAGCAAGCTGCTGACAATCTAAAAGAAATGGTAGTCAGATGAAGCAACAGACAGCATTGGAAATAGCTTAAGAGTTTAGCTACCCACAGCTTTCGTTAGAGAAGACAGAAGCTCACACTGCTTTGAGAGAAGCGAGAGCGAGAGACAGTGTTAGCTGTCATACAGACAAAACGGTACAGGGCTTTACATTGAAATAAATGACTTGATTAACAGGCACTTCCAAATGTCGGCATCTTACCCAAAATAATGTGCCTTTTTTGTGCTCTTGCAGATAAGAAAAACTCTCAATATCAATTCAAAACTAAATGTTATCTCTTCACAGTTTTTGGATCGAATAATAATCTTTAATAGTTGAAAAGGTACAGGCATCCATCTTCAAAAGTACACTTTTTGTAACTTTGAGATTGATTGAGACTTAATGGCTGTGACAAAAAAGACCCCATGTCAAATCAAGTCATGGATAAAGCCTTTCAAAATTGTGGGTACAAAACCGGTTTCTTATCGTAACGTAGAGCCCCGTGGTATCTGTGCTTGTACAAGTAAAAAAATGTTAATATTAGCTGAGAAGCAACAGTAACATTAACCGTAATACTGAAAGCAATGCATTGTGATTCTGACAATACTAGAGTATATCGATATCGGATTAACAGGTACAGATATACATTAGTAGATAAAGACACCTTTATCCCCCTTATCAATTATTTCCCCCAATCAGAAATTTTAAGAAACACCTTATTCGACCAATTACAAATGTTATCATAAAACATATTATATGCTGTATATAAAAAATTGTAATCAGCTTCACGACTATTTTGTTACAAAATTATCTGTAATCTTTTGTTCCCCTCTGTGTCAGGATGAATTTGCATATTTCTCTAGTGTAAACACGTGCAACATTGTCAGACAGAACCCAGCCTGAATGGGACATGCAAACTGAAGCTGTGTAGGGCTGGAACAAAATGGAAAAGCTGGGGAAGCTTCTGAGACAAAACAGTCAAACTTCTCTGGCTTTGCTCCAGGTTGAAAAAAGAAATCAGCTAATGTTATCCTGCTTTTTCTTAACCCATTAACATGCAGACTGTATTGACAGTTCAAAGGGATATGTCATCATAACCCTCTCTGATTATTCATAGATTTTGAGGAAATCGCTCATTTTGATGGAATTCCCTGCAGTACTTCATAAAATTAACCAGGCTTGTGACAGGACCAAATATGAGCGTCATAAAAAAACAGCCTATACAAATCAGAGGCTATGATCTCCCTCGAAGATTTCTTTGCATACACTACTTTTAAGTCTTTTAAATGTAGATTAATGCACCCAGGCTAGAAAACCATCATAAAAAGCCTAGAATGCTCTGGAAGCATCACTGATTTAGTTGACTTTCATCATTCTGCATGCCTGATAATATCAGTATGACTTGTACCAGATGGCAGACTGCTTCTTGTATGAAGGGGATAATTGAATCTGATACATCTTGGGTTAAGAAAAAATGCAGTTCAACTTGAATGTGTAGCAAGCCAATGGAACTGCTGACACGGTTTCATTTTGTCTAACACCTTTAAGCTTTGTTACAGCCCTGGAGCAGACATCACGTTTGTACAGTTCAGACCACGGCCAGCAGTGTTAGTAGCAAGCTAAAGGGATGAAGGGACATATCAGTAAACATTGTACTAACACCCACACACCAAAGTTGTAGCCCCACACTATTAGATATGCAATGTCACATTTAGATTAAAGCCGCTACCCTCACAAACATTACTATGAACAATTCAATAGCAAACCCAATGCAAAAGAAATTGACCTGGAAAGAGCTATTTTCATGCCTTACATGTTACCTGCCTAACAGCATTCCCATACATATTGAACTAGCAGGAGTTAACACCACTGGAATCCAACTATTTCAACAGCAAACCAACACAAGTCATTGCAATGCTAAGCAAGCGGGGCTTTATATCTACGTAGGACGGATGCACGTCACGGCTGTACAGTTCCTCGCACGAGCTTCGAGGGACCGCCTCCTCCCTAGTCGCAGTAAATTTTATACTTCTCACTGCAGAAGACTGGGTTAGTGAGGAGCGAGCCCTCTGGCCGGCCCGCGCAGGAGCGACCGTGACTTACGTGGGGGTTGGCCGAGGCGGTCTTGCTCCGGGAAGAGGTTTTGCTGCGCCCCCCCCGTCGGGTCTGCTCGTGATCAAACTCGAGGTCTTCAAGCCGCTGGGTCAGGGCCAGTTTCTGCTGGATGGCCATGCGGAGCAGTGAGTTCAGGGTCTTCTTCTCATCCTCCGCGGCGGCCAGCTGTCGCTGCATCTCATCCAGCTGGACCACATACTCATCACACCTGTCAGGGAAAAGGAATTACAGATCTCCGTCTCAGATTTACATAGCAGTATTAACATTTGCTTAAGGTACAGAAAAGCTGCAAATAAAACATTAGGCCACCAGGGAGGGCCATTCAATATCCAAATGTTGCTTCACTGTGTATACAAGAGCTCAGTTATTTCAATAATTCCTCAGACTTTCATTTTTGCCCCCACTAGAGGGAGCTCTAGGATTTTCACACAAACAAAACAAGTCCTGCAGTGAATTACAGTAAGGATATTTCTAAGGTATTACATCAGACAATCCTAATATGGCCTTCCAAAAAAAAGCAACCCTACGCCCCAAAACAACCAGTTACATAATTTGCCTCTTGCCTCAAACAACTGCATTAATTATCCGACTTCAAGCACAGACACATTGTGTTTCTAAAACTATGCTGAAAAATAACATTTATCTTCAACATTATGGCCAACTCAAAGGAATAAATAGCAATATTGAAAATGTATGCATAATAATAGGCATCTCTTGCTGTTCATGTAAAATTCAAGAGTACATGTAATCTACAATGCAGCCGCGATGATGACTCAACCCTGTCCATCTTAATATCTTAACAGGATATGCTAATATATGCAGAAGACATTACTGTCATATTATAACTGGGAAAGATTAATGAATTAATGTATTTTTAATGAAAGACCATTACGAGCATTGCACATGTTCATGCCTTCGTTCAAACCTACTTAAAATAATTAGCTGCTATAATACTACAAAAAGCGGTTTCTTTTTTTAATTTTTTTATGTTCAGATTGAAAATGAACCGTCTATGCATTCCATCTAGATTTCTAAAAAATACTAAAGCTGTGTGTATGTCAGCATAAACTGCATTAGCATATGCCACAATACTGTTTGATATAATTCTAGCTATTATAGATCTATGACAGCTGAAATCAATGACAAAAAAATGCAACACACAGTCTGTCAAGAGCTAAAGAAGAGAGTTTTTTTTTTTTTAACTTTGCCCTTGAGCTCTGAAATCAGGAGACAATGTACCTGGATAAACACATTAACAACACAATCTGTCTGCACAAAACGATTCATGTGTAACTGAACCCATCCTCTGAATGCGGTGCGTCGAAGGCAGTTTGACAGACAGAGACATTCTGGTGGTAAAAAAGAACAAAGGCAGCACCTCAGATCTCTTACCCCTGCTGGGCCACATGAAAGGTGTAGGTTTAAAAATCTTTACAGTTTCAGTTCAGTCAACAACTTCAGTGGCTCAGTACGCAGCACACGTGCTTTAGGGCCAGGTGGTAGGGAGTCCGAGAGGTTGGCACAGTTCATGTTAATGGCCTAGATTTATACCTTGGAAGATCTGGGTTCAAATTTAAATGAGCTTGTTGGGTCACTTCAGTCACCAACTATAAACAATTTGGATCAAATTGAAAACAAAAATGTCATCACTTATTAAGAGATAAGGAATGAAGAGCAGGCACAGCCCAGTTTAGGGTTGAGTTTTAATATAAGGCTAGCAATAGACTTGCCTGGCTGTGTTTGTGAGTTTAGTGTCCGTGAAAGGAAATGGGCTAATAGCACTGTCAACGAACAGCAAAATTAGAAACAAAAATATATTATTTGGGTTTAACCTTGCCTTAATAGCACCCTGCCATACAGTGGCTATGCTGTTGGGACAGTCCCCTGCCAGATAATCAGGCACATGTTACAGAAGACCTTGAGTACTGACCCCTGCTGCTCTGCGCAGATTCTCCATGAAGCTTCCCCTCCTCACTAACATGGTACAGAGCCCCTACAGATACCAGCATTTGTGCTGAAAGAGCTCCTTTGCATAAATAAATTCAACAAACAAGGCAGACAAGGAAAAACACAAAGAGAATCTACACACAAAGGGGATTATGAACACTCCATTCCACAGACTCTTTTGTGGGTTTTCTTCCATGAATTAAGACTTGGATCTGGCCTGGAGGACGGCAGGGGAAAGGTCAGAGTTTTTCCCTTGAAAGCTCCAGCTTCTTTCACGGCTCCTGCATTTGGAATGAGAATCTTCTTCTTGTGATAATAAACTAGGGTACAGAGACACAATAGAGGAAGCTAGAACGAATTGTTCAGGAGACAGGGGTTTCAAGTAAACAATGTCAACATTCAGCATGCTTGCTGCAAAACAAAATGTCTAAATTAAAACTGATAAATATTATCATCAGGAGGTACCTAATTATTTCTCACTCAAATACATTCTACATTTCTATTATGCCTAAAGTTGTGGTTAATGCTTTAAATGTTTTAAAGGCCTACAAATAGTCATATAACTTTTAAATGAGAAGTGGCAATTGTTATCCCATCTGAACCACAGGTACAGTAGTCATCACAAATGAACACATTTCAAATAGCTGACCACTCGAAGGGACAGCAGCCAACTGTTTTGTGGAGCTCTTTAGAAGTGCAAGAGTAACAGAAAACAAAAACAAACCTAAGCACCGAGTAAATTGAAGCCCTTCCTAATTTTAACATCAGCAGAACTCAAATGCAGTAGAAAGTAGCAAGAGTGTGCAGAAAACGTATAGAAAACGCATGAGCCGCATGCTAATACAGAATAGAGTAGTAAGCAGTTTTACTGCTCAATGTTATTCACATTTTCAATGCACTGCTGTTATTAGAGACAGAGGAACTATAATGACATCTTACAAATGTGTTTTGTAACATGCTTGTATTGTCTCCTTTTATAATCTGATCTGCTCCAGTCAACACATGAAGGGTCATAAATTGGAATCTAGACAAAGCTGGTAACAGGACTGCGACCACAAAGAGGGTTCTCATCACAAATGCTTGGAGAAATCATTATTTTGACATCCTTTTAGTGCTGGCCATGTATCGTGATAAACAGCACAAGGTTTAAAACAGGCTTGTAACCAGGCGGTCCCCTGTTCAAATCCCACCTCAGCCACTGACTCATTGTGTGACCCTGAGCAAGTCACTTAACCTCCTTGTGCTCCGTCTTTCAGGTGAGACGTAATTGTAAGTGACTCTGCAGCTGATGCATAGTTCACACACCCTAGTCTCTGTAAGTCGCCTTGGATAAAGGCATCTGCTAAATAAACAAATAATAATAATAATAATAATTTTAGCATGTCAATAATCTGCCAGTCATTCAGCAGCTAGCCATCTTAACTTGAGATCTTAAGAGCAAACAGCAACACTTCTTATTAACACAAAACCAAAGTGAATTCTTCCCTCAAAAATATTCAAATCCCCCAAAGATGCTAACAAGGAGCCAGTGCATCAGTATTTCACTGTCCTTATGAATGACTGTGCTGATATTCTCACTGGAGATGCATGGCTTTCATGCATATGAAACAGTCCAACTGATTACTCAGTGCAAGGTCTTGATGCCTCGGCTCACCCATGGAATCCAGTTACAGATAACCAGTGAAAGTGCCGCCAATTATTCTTTGCAACACATTCAAATGAAATGGAATTTTTAATGCATTTATTTATTTATTTTTGCTGACTGATATTTATTCTAATTACTGTAGCTGGTGCTAGGGTACGTAAACACACTGAAGCACGTGTTTCAAAAGTAGCAGGCCTATTTCAGATCAATGAAATTTAGAAAAGTTCTATTCAATGCGCCTTTTAACAAGTATTTAGACTTGTTAAAACGAGTTTAAAAAGGGGCTTGAGTTGTGGCAATCCATTCTAAATGTAAATTACAATGCACACTATGCTTAGTAATAATTCACAAAGGACTTAAGCTTGTGCAATTAACATTCTTCACCTGACTAATTAAAAAAGAAGTACTGTACTGTAAATAAAGTGGAAAACTTCCACTACTTAAATACATGAGCCTCTACATCATTCTTTAAAAGAAGTAGTCATGTGTTTATACTGTACATCATTTGTATTCTGTGTGGGTATTTTTAATCTACAGTAAGTTATGAATTAACAGAAATGTTTTAAAAAAAAAAACCAAACAAACAAACATTTGTTATTACCTAAAGCAACAGGCCTGTTCACATGCATATTTGCACACAGCGAGTGCACTTCTGCCCTTACCATTTAAGGTCATGCGTGCACTGATGCATGTACGGTTTATAGGGCAACGAAGCATCACAGACACAAACACTGTATCAAATGCACACAGAAACAAAGTGCACTAAATATATACAGTATTTGCACACCAAACTGCAGTAAAGTAATAAAAGCTCAACCCCGAGCAAGAAATGAATGTCACAATAAAACACGTGTATTTGCTAAGCTCCTCATTCTAGTTAAATGTCCTTGAGTTCACGTGGCTACGAGAGGGCTGTATATTTGGAGTGTGGGAAACACCAGGAAGGCACGTACCATTGGCTGCTTCTTTAAATGGGGCCTTCTGCTATATAGGAACTCTGAGAAACCTATTAGCATACGAATACAAGCTTTTTACAACAACGAAAAAAGATTTTTAGGCAAAGGCAAACTAAATCTTTTGAGTTTTTTTTTTTTTTTTTTTTTAAACACCCTGCATCACAAGATCCACCTCAAACTCAAAAAATTTAAATAAAATAATTTAGTGAAAAATCTGAAATAGATTACAAATGTGAGTGGCATTAAGGACTTCTAATGGTCACACATTTCCTATGTGTTTAATTTTAAACTTCAGACCAATAGTTCATGTTCCTTATAGGTACACATGTTTAGGGAGCTTTTAAAATGGTCAACACAGGGCTTCTATCTTGAGAGCAGAGCAGAATGCAGCCTGAGGTGACACTGCTATATGAGCAGCCTCGGTTTCATTCTGTTGCAGTTGTATTAAAAGGAGCGGAGTTAAAAAAGAACCATGTAGCAGCATTGTCATTATTAAAGAGCGAAACTGAACACAGAACCAGTTGTTCACCACTTTGGAAATGTACAAACAAATAAATCTAAGCAAAAAGAGTTAGGGTGTGTCCCTAAACTGATGCTTCCTCCATTTCCTGTTTGTATACAACTATGGACACAGGCTAAATGTTATAAGGAAAAAAAGCTTACAATCTTAATATGTCTGAACAAAAAAATGTATACGATAAAAACAGCAGTTACTGCAGAAGGAGGGAAGCCTAAGGACCCAGGGCAACTGTTTTAACAGTCTTAAAATGTATTTTTTCTATATAAAACAACCTGTACTAGGCCACTAAATAGCTAAACATGTACAGCTCCTAGAATGCCCTCTCAATTATAGTTCCACCCACTTTATCTAACCTGCCTGAGACTCACTTGCACAAAGATATCAATCTCCTCTGGGTGGTGTCAAACTGGTTTTACAGGGTTTGTATTTCCACTCATATTCCACACATTGCTGTGTGAAGCAGCCCTAGGTGCTATTTAAACACAGAATGCTGCCATTAAAAATACAGTATATATAATAAATAACAAAAACACAGAGCCAAATATAAGGAGATATTCAAGATACACAACAGAGGTGAGGGCAGTTAAGCTTTTCGTTGCAAAATTACAAAAGAGCTGTCATTTTTGTTAAACTAATAAAATGCACAAAATATCCCCCAGGTGCCTAAATAAAGAGGTGTATTTTCTGAGACAAAAAAAACAACCCTATTTCCATGTACATGATAATTCGAGGCCTAAGTGGATTGCAGTCTTTATAAATGAGCATTTTTCTACAAGTGGCTCTTTCTGTGCTATATTAAGAAATGTGAAAAGCTTGGATGGAGTAAGAGGGCGTACTTCATTGTGAACGCCACAAATACATGGTTACTCTTCTAACTGTAGGAAACAGAACAGCCATTTCAGCTTTCTGTTTCATCTTAATGAAGTTTTAACAAGTCCACAGCGATATCAGGATCCAAAATAAATACCAACTATAAAATTACAAAGGGTTCACAACCCCCATGGTAGCATTCTGAAACTGAATGAACCTCTTCTACAAATCTCGTCATCTTTTATACCTGCATAGCAGGAACAAAAAATAGCAATTTTTAAATATAGTTCTCTGTCATTAAAGCATGCTTTGATGCCATATAAAGAGCAAATGAAGAACAGATGTGAAAGATATGTGAGCAGAAAAGCATCTCCTTGTGAGGTGGTGTGTCCACTGTGGGCAATGCTCCCTATATTCAAGCATCTAGGCATATTGAAGCAGGAAAGACATGCTGAGATCAGCCATATGGCACACAAGAGTGCCATGGAGCGAAGACAGCAAAAGCATAGGAAATAAGAAAAATAAAACATACTGAGTCTTGAAGGGGACTTTAGCACAGGCAGACATTTAAAACGTATGGCTTGGAGGATTTACTGTCTACTGGAAAAGTAATTTGAATTTCATAAGAATACACAGTAATTATGGTAGTGCTTACCACAAAACCCTCCCCCACCATATTGACAAAATGATGGGGATCTTGACTCTGCTATTATAGAACTTAGGTCCTGGTGCAGTTTAACACACAAAAACTGATAACAATAAAGTTGAAATGTTAAATGTCATCCCTTCATACCGGGTAGCGAACATGGCTCTGAGAGAAGAGAAAGTAGCAGCGTCTTCTTTGAGTGCCTTCAGCTCATTGCGCAGCTTCATCATGGTCTCGGTCACCATGGCCTTCTCGTTCTCATATTTACTCTTCAGGTTAGCCAGCGCCACCTCTGCGGTCTGGAAGTAACCAAGAGAAGCACACATTACCCTGACAAGAACGACATGCATGCAGGAGCTCTGTATTGTGGAAACTGGATGTCCAGGCTGGGCATGTGCTGACTTGCTCATTGCAAAACAGTAAGCCAAAATAGGGAGCTGGGAATCTGAAATCATGATCGTCTGACTCCCCATACTTACTAGCACACACCACACCTGCTCCACTGTTTTCACCTTTCATTTTTATTTTCCATTTAGCAACATGTCCCAACATACTACATGGATATAAATATCCCTTCATTGAATGGGTACTTCAGTACAACTGCATCTATTTTTATAGATACAATCAAATAGAAGCTGATGTACTTGTTATGCTATTGTCTTGTCACAAAAACAAACAAGAACATCTGAAAGCGCTGTTGCCGTTTCCCTACCTGTTTGTTGGCTTTGAGCACAGTTCTTAGAGTCGCTATTTGCTCTCTCTTGGTGCTCAGCAGAGACTTCAGCTTGAGAATCTCCCCATGAATGCTTCTTTGTCTTTGTCCACCACTGGTCCCAGTTCGTGGGAGGCCACTCTCTGCCGAGATAGCTCTGTGGTCCTGTCCACGGCTGTCTGGAGGTGTTTAATCTGGTCCCTGATGATGGCAACCAGGTTGTAGATGTTCATGGGCTCCTTACGATGGTCTGACACTGGGGAGGGCAGGGAGGAGACAGGAGATGGGAGGCTGTCCCCATTTTCGAAAAGGCCTTTTGTGAGCAAAATGGGCGATCTCCGGCCCCTGCCCTCTGGGCTGGTACGCCCACCCTTGCCTTCCTTGTAGTAATCCAACATCACTCTGTTGGGAGTCTCATTGTTGCACATGCAGACGTGGTTGTAGAGGTTGGCCAGCTCTTCGCTGAACGTCACCAGCTCATCCTGGGCCACGCTCAGACTTCCCTGGGTCTCCCCGGCCACGTCGCTCACCTTCTTGAGCTCCTTCTCTAACCGTACCACCTGGTCTCGGTCGGTCCGGTTGGTCTTCTCCAAGGAGGTGAACTTCTCTGTCAAGGCCTGGACCTCAATCTCCAGACGGCTCTTTTCCTCCTCATACTTGGACTCGCAGTCCTCATACTTGGCCTTCAAGGTCTTCAGCTCTTCCTTGAGGTCCCCGATCTCGGCCACAGCCACCTTGTACTTGCACTCCAGGATCTCGGGTCCGTTGATGTCCACCTCATAGTAGTCTCCGTCCTCGTGGCTGTCACGCTCCTTCTCGTTGTCCAAGGCTGACTGCCTCTCCTTGCTGGCCTGCAGCTTCTTCATGGCGATGAGGTTCTCCGTGAGCCTGCTCACTTTCTCTTGCTGTTCTGACAGCGCTCCCCGTGCATGCTCCAGCTGCTTCTGGGACTCTTGAAGGGTGGCCAGCAGGTTCACCTTCTCCCTTTCCACCTTCAAGACAGAACAAAAGTCAGTCTCATCCTGGTCTAAATATTAATTGCTTAGCCTTGCAACACTTCTTAACTTTAACCACTGAATATTTCTGGAATGGAGATTTTCTGCTTACCACCTGCAATGCACGTCATAAAAGTATTAAATGCATTTAATCTTAACGTCTCACACAGAATTGGTTGATATCCTTTGGGACACAGCACTTCCAGGGAGAGCTGATTACTTGCACAGGTACATCATTTGTTTTATACATTTTATAATACATAACAGGCCAAAATTTGATTATGAACTCCTAATATAGTGAATTAACCTGTGATGTCTGGGTGACAAAGGGCAAGTCCTGCTTATGTTGTTATTTGTGTTTTTGTGTTGATTAGATCAAAAATACTGTAATTTTTATTATCAGTATTATTATAGAACTATTTATTATTATTATTTCAGCTTCTGTTGAGACTTCTGCCTTTTTAATTGTACAGCATACTGTCTGCCAAATTCAACTTTGCTGTCCCAAAGGTTTAATTGGCTTTTTTTGCCAATACGGCAGGGCTTACTGCCCTAATACACTAATTCATCACCTTGGAAACAAGAAGTCAGTACTCAAGGCAATTATATTTGAGGTTAGCAAGACAGCACAATCATTGCAAACTTGTAAGAAGCTCAAAACACCATTTTAATAAAGCTAGTTTAGATTTATCAAATAGAATATTTCCTTAAATCTACATACACTATGTATATTTTACTTTATTAACAAATGCATAAAACGATTCCCTAGTAATACATGAGGGAGTCTTCATTTTAGATTCTCAAAATTTTAAGTGTGTGAAACATGCTACTATTAAAAATGTATCAAGGATAACGGATGTATTACTGAACTGCATTTAGGGAGATTGCAATGCTGTTAATATTTCAAGGTATGGGAGTCTCTCGCTGATTCAGAAATAAGCGGATCAAATACAATATCAAAAATAACAGAGACAACTTCACTGGAAAAAAAAATATGAGACAGAATAGAGAACCCCCAAATGCAGATGCCATGAATTGATCTGTGATCAATAGGAACAGAGGGGTATTGGAACTCCTAATTAAGTGAAGGGGACATTTACAAACTTTGATTTCCAATGGGAGCATCTCACAGTGGCGGTTCACAAGCTTGATTAATCTTGCCAGCTGTAATGCATTAATGCTTGCCACAGAGCACTTTAGTTTAAAACGGCTTGTAACTAACCAGATTTCTGATCATGTTGTTTGGTGTCATGACTTCTTAATAAATTGTGAAGCAAACAGAATCGGCACGCCTGCTTCTTGGGGATCATTTTTATCCAGAGAGCCAAACACACGCCATGCTGGGGGAGTTCCTTAGGATCAGTCCAAGGTACTAACTCCATTTAATTTTGTGACTTAGTAGCTTAGAAGACAACTGCAGATACACACTAAGCCTCCAAATATATTAAATACAAGGAGTTCTGAATAAGCGTTAAAACCATTAAAGCGCTCTTTCCATTTGGGAGTATTACACCACAGTGATCAGGATCTTTATATAAACACGAGTAATTTACTAAGAGGGATATGGAAAGAAGGGTACATTTTGACTACATGGCGTTCCAGATATTTATATTGCTTTTATTTTTTTCCACTGTGATGCATCTACTCCCTTCATCATCTCCTTAGTAAAGGACCCTGCCAGCCTTAGTCCACTTGACAACTATTGCAGGTCCACCTCAATAAAGCCTCTACAGCTGACCAGTGTGAGATCAGGAGCGTACCTGCATGAGCTGCTGTTTGAGTTTCTGGATCTCTGAGATGTTGAGCTCGCTCAGGAGGTCGTTGACGAGGCTGGGGGCTGGCTGGTAGAGGTCGTTCTTCTTGGGCGTGGACCCCTTGTTGTTCTCGCTGCCTCCGTTCATCTTGCTGAAGGAGTTGTGCTCGTAGCCATTGAGCACCTCGTCGTTGTTGGGCTCCAGGGCGTCGTCGCTGAACTTCAGCCCGTCCAGTGAGATGCTGAGCGGGCTGTTGTACAGGGAGTCGCTGATGTTCATGTAGTCGCGAGAGCTCCTTGCGCAGGTTGTTCTTCTGCTCCCGTTCCGTCTTAATGGTCTCCAGGGCCTCTCCCAGCTGCCGCTCATCGATCTCCTTCAGTCGGATGGCGTCCTCCAGCTGGCTGTTGAGGAACTCCGTCTCCTCCTCAAGTCGCCGTATTTCATGTTTCAGGCCTTCAAATTCAACCTGGATTGGAAAAACAATGAAAATGTCACGCAAGGAACACACTGTATATCTTCAACACTGGTATTAATATGTGTGATTAAGAGATGCACATTGTTTAAACAATTGTAAAATGTTAGTCTTGGTCAACTGGTATTTAATGTATTAGGGGATGCTGAATTTGTATCAACAGTTTCTCCAGAAAATATCTATTTGCAGTAATTATTCAGTAAGTAAATACAGTATAAAAAGTGATTAATAATGTATTATAAAACTAGCCTCCCATTTATATTTTACTTCCATGTTTAGTTAGCAAAGAGAGAAATAAAAGAGAACCCTTAAAGCATTCTCTCTCCAGACAGTAAATGGTGATTAAAGCAGATCTTTAATCCTTGCCTTAAACACCGAATGCATTTCAGTGTTGTCATTATTCCAACTTGATCCTGATTACCATTCAATTAGTAAATTGCTAACACATTTAGTCTGAACAAAATGTACTTTTATTACCAAAATAACCCTGGGCAGTCCCCCTAAAAAATAGAAACGCTTCACGCTTACAGAGGGAATTACCAGACGTTAACCTACTAATGGAGCCAAATATCAATTATGCTCTACAGCACATGCTGCCTTTACTTGTATTTCTGTCAGTGTCTTTTTGTATTTTACTTTCTGGCCAAACAAATAAATACAAAAAATATTCAACCCTAAACAATGTGGTTCAATGCTGTTCAGAGTGTTGATTTTGGGGTTTCACATCCTGTTAGTCTCTAGCTCTATTTTCCTCCATTTCCCCATTGCTGTTTCATACATCAACTTCTGTATTCTATTATATGTTGATTTCCTTTTTTTGACATGCTGAGTGCAGCAAAGTTAACCCTGCTATTGTATCAGTATCTGATACACCAAGTGCACCCTTTACTATGTGCCACAGATGCATTGTGTCAAACTATGGCTTTTCCAGATGTGCATGCTTTTACCAGAATAGATCAAAGCATTCTTGAACAATGCAATGCTGTGTGGAATATGAGTGATGCTCTTTTCCTGTGTGCGTCTGCGATGGTGATGCCCCACCTGGCTCTGTTTAAGGACAGACACTTGTTTCTGCAGGGAGATGTTCTCCTCCTCCAGCTCTGTGTAGTCCTGCAGCAAGCGAGCCTCCCGGAACTTGTACTCCTTGATGTCATCACGTAGGCGGTTCCGCTGCAGCTCCACAACCTGGTTGTTCTGGAACACAGAGAGAGAATGGAGCTTGAGCTCACTACAGAAACCTTGTGCTACTGAGATCCACATCCAGTAAATCTGACTCAAATTAAACTGGACTAGAATGCAATAGAATTCTACAAAATGCAGCATCTAAAAACAAGAATGCTCTTTTCAAACTGTTCATCTTAGTGTTTCCTAGCAACTGCACAACAGTAGCAGCAATACATAAAATTAAAAAGGCATGCCATTTGTTTCAAGCAAGGAGTCGATTACATTTCTTGGCAAATAGTTGGTTTACTTTTAATGGATTAAGAATTTCTTATCATGGGATTTGCAAAAGCTGCCATTTCATTGGGAAGGCATGGCTCTATTCTTATAATACCATGGCTCTCAACTGCCAATGGTAACAACAGTAACTATACTCAACACAGCAATAATGTATAAGCTAAATTTACCAGGGACCAGTTTCCTTTTAACTACTAAAATCTCTTGCAACAATTAGCAACTGGAAAGCGACTTATAAGCAGAAAATTGCCTATGAATATTGTAGATTTAATAGCATGGCATTATCCTCTCTGTTCTATATTTAAATCTGGAAGTTTCCACTGCTTATTGTTAATTAAAAAAAAAAAAAATTAAAACCACCAGAAATATATGTTAGCTTGTGTAACCTATCCGGATGTTTAGTTAATCAGCAAAGTGATACATAACCCGGACTGAACCATCCAATATTGACATTGGGTAATAAATGTTTGCTCACAGAATTGGCCTTTAGAAATGGTTTCTTCCTGATCTAAGTATGGAGCAGATGGTATAGGATTGACAGCAATTATCCACACGGCAGGGAAGAACACAGTGGATTGCAATATCAGGATTTGACACTGACTGTCCATTAATAATTCAGCAGCATGAACTTGAAGGGGGAAGGGGGAAGCAACTTTGCAGGGCCATCATCAGATTCCATCTCCATTTCCGTTGAGAGGCACAGAAAGCGAAATCAGATAAGCAGAGCTGTCTCCCTCTTCCACTGCACAGGGAAACTCAAACCTCCCTGAAGACTGCTAATCACTTTACCCGACTACATCCCATCTGATATAACAGCAAGAATGGAAACAGAGCCTCCTTCTGAAGGCTGTGTATACGTGTGTGTGTGTGTGTGTGTGTGTGTGTGTGCGAGTAAGAGATACAATTGTAAAAAGGTCACTGTATAGGTGGCAAGGCAGAAGGCCAATGGATTTTCCATAGCACTGACTGCTGAAGTTGTGATGCCAGTGTTGGTTGTGTGTTTGAGAACAGCAGGGGTACTGTAGGTTACACTTAACACCTAATCTACTCAGCACCACACATCACAAACAGAGCAGAGAAACCCATTATCTCATCACACATCCAAGCCATCTGACTGAAAACTCATTAGGAGCTGACCTATCGCCAAATGAGCACCTACTATACAAGAGAATACATACCACAATACACTCATTGAAAAACATTGGTTGGATGCTGGTACAGTACGAAGATGGCCTTGCAGTGGTATTGCAGAGTGACATGGAAAGCAGCATGGACTGCAACACATCTGTCAATAATTGGAAATAAGAGAGGGTTCCATTTTGTTTCAAAGCAGGGTCAAGAAGAAGAATTGTATTATTGATGCTAAGCAATATTAATGGGTCTTGATGAAGAGCAGATACTATTGACTTTAAACGCTGAGCATCGCATACTACAGGTACATGGGATGGAGGCTCTACCAAAACACACATTATCAAAGCTGAACGTCTAGCACTACTGAAAATAACGGTCAAAATGCAACAGCGCATAGACGCACTACAATATTTCAATAAATGAACTGCAAGAATAATCAACATTTTGTACAATGTGGGATAGTCCACCGTAGCATCAATGGCCATCAGTTCTATGTACTTTTAATTTAACTGTGTAAATGTGAATACATTTGAAAATGTGGTTGAAACCCAGATGCTTACAGTATCTTACGGATGAATCGTTTTTATAAAATACATACTGTACATCAAGAACAAAGCTGCATCAGCCTCATCCATTTCTTCTACCTTTCCTTGGTGTATTTTTTTTGTTCACAATACCTTTACCAAGAATTACTGTTCAAGTTGCCATAGTCTTCACCTCTTTCCACTCAGTCTCCAGTTTAGACTAACTGTCAACGTCAGAATTGTGAAGAAACAGCATAAGAAATGCATATAAAGTCTCCCAGGATTCAAGGCAAGGCTAAGGAATGCAGATCATTCCAACTAACCAAGTGGCCTTTTGCTCTTTGAAGGGAGGTCACCAGCTGCTATCCAAAGGCTAACAAGGTTAAATAGAAGAAATAAGATATTCTAGTATCGTTTTTAGAGTCATTTAGTAAGCTCATAAAGACAAAAGAAACTGTCAGATATGGTGAACAGGTGAATAGGGATGAAGTACAGTATTATGAATTTATTTTTCCATCACACAGTAGACAGCATATGTAATGTAATATAAGACTCCCAATAACTCAAAATTCTTCAATAAGCTTAGTCACAAATGGGTTTAATCATCGATACACACCATGCATGGTAACTTGCAATGAGAAAAGTAATTCCTGTACAGAATAATGTGTCGCACATAAAACTCAGGGGTGGGAGTGCAGCACCAGCAGTTTGCTTATAGTTTTCACCACTTTTAGGCAAAACATTTTTTGAATCCAGACAGTTCTGGGTGCAGGGTCAACCATGATGAAGAGACACAGAAGCTAAACTGTGCAAAGCACATTTCTCTCAAAGCCGTTTAGTAGCTTATAAGAAGACAAACTACTCAAGTTACATTTCCTTCCAGATGTAAGCAGACACCCTTCTCCAGAGTGGGATGGTTTCAACACACTGTCTGCAGCCAGGATTCTTACATGAAGATGGAGTCGCTCAAGATCGAGACCCATTGAAATTAGCTTTGTTTCTTTTGGTTTATTTTTGCCAAAATGGGATCACATACAGCTATGGATATAAATAAAAGTATCCCAATGACAACTGGGACTACTCCAAAAGGAGATTAGTATCGTAATAAGAAATAACGATAGCGAGGGACTCCAAGCACGGAGCAACTATCGCTGGTGTCGCTGCCTATTGCCTTAAACCTACTGTACCTAAAGGCATCTGTTTTTCCATGGCAGTTCCATTCTGTCTTCAACGACTGATTTCAAAACACAACCTATATTACTCTTTAATAACACACACACCCCCCCGCTTTGTAGAGATTACATTGCAAATCATGAAAACTCTAATAAATCTGTATTGAAATGCCGCTGGGGAAGAGACTATGTTATTATTAAAAGCTCTGTTGCCAGAGATAGCAGCTTCCTCGTTTGGTACAGTCCAGCACAGATCTGTACATGTTTTAACAGCAATGTTTTAAAAGCAAAGCTGTACTTCATGTTATTTATGTTGCAGGAAAGGGGGAAATATTTATACAACCAATTCCCACCTAATGAAAAACACATGTACTGTGTACATTGGGCTTCCACCCAGCCATGGTGGCTGTTGTTGTGCAAGGCTTTCACAGTATTCTCTGGGGGAAGAATGGCTGATTATAATCTTTACTGTCATTTCATTGCCAGAACCTAAAGACCTCTGTCAAAAAATACCTTTTATCTTCCTAACAAGATGCATTTGACTAGCCTTGGGCTCACATGCAATGGGGTTACCAATCGCTACTCTATAGCAAATGACATATGCTACAGTATGTAACATTATATATTATATTTCCATATCAGGTAGACATAAGAATCTGCATTATCCACACAGTACCGTCTATTGAATACACTGAACTATAGCACTGCAGTAAGGATGCTGAAATTAATTTTGTGAAGCATGTAGGCTACTACTGTACAGTAAAGGGGTTACAGAAACAAAAAAAAAACAACAGTATTTTCTCTCCTAAACCCAATGCATTCAGGTACTGTAGCACCTCCATCAGCTTCCGATTTAATCAGTGATCACATGTAATCTTTGAACGCGTATCAAGTCTTAACCTGCAAATCCACAGCATTCTCCTAAATCATCATTCTGTGCTCTACTAAACTGAAATTAAAATGTTTCTGAAGTTAATCTGTTCTCATAAATACACTTATTGATACCTTAGAATCCAAGAGCCTTTTGATGATTTAAAGCAGAATACATTTTGTTGATTTGTTTCTTCTCATAAAATCCCTACTCAATATACTGGGGCATGTCACAAGCTACAATACAGTAATTTATTTTAAAACGGGTGACATTAAACACCACTTGGCTTGATTACAAATGGGAAGCCACAGCATATTGATTCAATATGATCCCTCATGTGATCATAAAATGATTTGTTTTGCGATTTTCTAATATTTGAAAACAGTAGAGTTCATCTTCAGGACAATCACAGATTTACTAGATACAGATTGTACAGTAGGGATTAGTCATCATCTGTGAGCATGCACTGCAACAGTCAAATCCTAATACCCAATACATGTTTATGGTTTATATTCTAGACTGTGCCATCACTGCTGTGTCTACAGACAGTGTGGAGAAATTCTTGAAAAGGAAATATGAATTTTCTATGACAGAAAGACATGATGGATTTCTACACAAAATACAAAAGCAAATCTCAAGGTTGTTGCTCATTTGAAACCCTGAGGGTCCCTATTTAAAGTGCTATTTAAAATATCATGAGGTCCACTTTAGCGATCAAGATTTATGTTTGTAAGCATGAACTAAAGTTATACAATAATTTATTTTGCATTTTGTATTCAATGGCAGATAAATTATCTGCACATTAAATCACTACTAATCAATAATGGTCAATTTAAGCTTGAGTGGTTAGAGGAAACAATTTGTCAGAAAAGGTTACCAGGGGCCTTTGCACGACAGATTATAAAATAAATAACTCAATTCACTTTTCTCACAGACACTAAACTAAAAAACAGGCTCAAGTAATCTATGGCTAAACAATATCATTTCCATCACACAATCCTAAATATCTCAATTTAAGAATAATGTAATTATTGCTACAGATGTATGTGCATGCTTTTTTTTACATTTTGATCAGAAGGACTGAACAAGGCAGTGCTGAAGTTGGGTAATATACTGTACTGCTTTTTCAGTTGATTCACAAATGAAAAACTTTGCTTTATTTTGGTAATGCATGCCTTGTGTTAGTGTTTTTCTTGATATCGATAATGATCCAGTACAGATGAACCAAGTTTTGGCATGCAGATGCTTTCCATCATGAACACGTGAGGTGGACCAAACCTTGGAGCAGCTGTACAGTATGTGCAACAGCCATCAAATACAGCTTGACTTGCACAGACGTCGATACATTAGACTGCATTCATAATAAATACAGAACAAAGCTATGAGAAGGCCCCGAAGCTGTTTATAGCTTAACAAAAGGCTGCCCTCAGCAAAATCAAACACAGTACAATTTCCGATAGCCTTGAGGAAGTTAGGTAGATTCTGATGGAACATAATTACACTTTGCGAACACTGTATTGTACAGTTCTGAAATACAGTATACGGACTGGCCTACTGTATGAAGACTTTCAGAACTGCTTTGAAAATAACCCCCACCCTCCTTTCTCAAATTGAGATAAATAAACAACAAGAGACCATCTTTAAGTAAAAACATTTCTGCTACAGATTATACAGTATAATGTGGACGATATGATTTCAATCTGGTTTCGGAAAGTTAGGTATTTTTTCCCGTTAGCAAGTCAAGTAGATGCAGCCAGATACACATGGTCTGCCAAACTGAGATCACCATTAAAGTGTTGTTGATTACTGTTCCACCTGCCCTGTAAGGCTCTCTTAATTACACCATGTTCAAAAGGTAATACACTTATTAATGTCATGAATTTCTCACATGCACACCTTTTTTTTACTCCATATCGGTTCATAAGATTGCTGTTCTAGTGAGGGTGGAGTCGCACTAAGTTCTTCCATTTGGCTGCAGGGGTTGGGTAGGCTTGCAGTTTAACAGCTGGGTGTATCCTATAAGGTACTAGGACTTGTCTAGTCTAGCAGCAGACACTGATCATCTGACTCTCCAATCTTAATCTTTAAAGCCATGCTGCAGCCTTCATTTACGTTTGTAACTGTTTGGTTGTCTTGCTCATCGCTGTCTCCTTAAAAAGCAAAGGCACTTTAGCTTATTTTTCAATTGGATCAGGTATACAGAGAAGTGGTACAGTACACAAATCCAGACAAAAGCCATGCGATTATGAAAAGGTCGTGTGTCTCGATGCACTAAAATAAAACTTGTTCATTTTGTTTGAAGTTGAAGTAATGAACTTGAGCCAATATAGCTTCAGCCAGATAGCCCATTCCTTCTAACTAGTTGGGTGATTTGAATAAACCGAATTATTTTCGATGCCTTTGTGGAGGTTTTCATTTTATGTTTTAATAATGTTTTACTATTAAACTGCCCTTTGTTTCAGGGCTCTTCAAGTGTATGCTGTACTTTGATATGCTACAGTAGATGATGCTAGGGAATTAAAGTCATAAATACCTTAGGTTAGCTATTTCTTGGAGGTCAGACGAGAACGTACTGTGTCATTACATAAATAAAAGTATGTTTTGTTGTGTGAGTGCCTGAGAAAAGGGTGCTCTCAGCCTCCCATCAAGAAATACTCAGACCTCAGATGATTCGGACACAAAAATTGTACAAACTGGGACATTCATTGATCGTTTTCACAAATCTATGGTTACACATTTCTGCTAGATTAAACAGGGACTTCTCTGATAATCCTTTCTTTAGTATGTTCAGCTCGACACATTTACTCAGGGCAAAGCGTGAGCCGCAGTCCAGAAGCCAGCTTTTAATAGAGTTTAATTTAGTGGTAGTGCCGAGATTAGTATAACGTGGGGCACAAACCAAGCAAGTCCAGCGTATAAATACTTTATTATCTCTCCATGCTTAAAAGCACATTTATTGATCCAACATTAGAAAGGTTTTCAAATGTATAAACTGCATAACATTTAGCCTAGAAATGGTTCATAAATTTTAAAAAGGCAATGTTTTAAGGTATCACATTTGACAATTTCCTGTGGGGTTTTAAAGTTTCACCTCACACTACAAATGGCCCTGATTTATTAACATGTTGGGAGACCTACACACTGAATGTTCTTATTTTGTACTTCTGAATTGTAATGTAATCTACTGTATATTAAGCAGTGTTACAACACATACACATGACCTCTATTAAAAATCTCTTTAGAATAGCTACCTTTGATGTTTTAAATACTTTGCAAATAGATTGCTAAATTGTTATGTATTATTTAAGCTGTCAAGGAACCAATATAATTAAAAGGTAGAATGAACAGGGTATGTTGAGTGCCATCAGCACAACTGCTGTTAACAGGATGAATCAAACACTCAGAATCAAGCACTCAGCAAGAGTTTAATACTGAGGTGTAAATGAATGGATCCCTCTGTTTGTCAATCAATCCTGTGAACAACATACCTTCATTCAAAGTCTTTAAGTTACTCAGTTAACTTCATTTGTTCTATTCTGTTTCAGTCAGCCTGTCAGTTCTGATTAGGACTTCTGCAAAGATCACACACTCCATGGGTCGCAGGTCACAAGTTTTCTGTGGTTTGAAATTCCCCATTATGTCATGCCTTGACAATGAAATCATGCTACTAATTAAATTCACACTGGAGGACTTCCAGGTTTTATTGCATGGAAAGAATTCTTGTTGGAGGAGGGTGGGTGGAGGGCGTCTACTGAACTTATTCCCTATGTGTTATACGAGTTGTCTTGCAGGAGCTCTTTCCTTGGTATACAGCAATCAAACTCCTTGCACAAATAGATATCTTTTAAACGGGGTCTGCAGTTTGACATTCAAATGATATGGCCACACACTCTCAAGGTTGAGCCAATATGCTTTTGTTGGGATATGTGAGACCAACTGTGTGATACTAGATCACCTGGGAATAGGAAGAGGACATGAAACAGCAGTTCTCCCACTAAAATGTAAACAGAAACTCTAAATAAAGAAAGTGGCCTGACAGTTTAAAAGCTTTACAATTTTAATCAATTCTGGACTAAAAAGCTGTTCTTACAAACTCTTGCAGTCAGCATTTCTATTTCTGTACAGTGAAAATGACTTCATACAGAACAGCTCGCAGACCAGAAACAGGTTCTGAGAATGATGGGGAGTCTTTCTGCACTCATCAGCATCTAAACTGCAAAATTACAGGTTGTTCAGCATCCAAAATAAAAGATAACAAGACGACTAAATGTCTGATAATTAGACCTTATATGACAGGTCTCCAGAAAAAAAAGAAAAGGCAAAGAATTAACAATAACTGTCCTGGATTTCTGTAAGAAACTGCAACCTGTCTAGACAAACCCCAGGAGGTGGGTTTGTCTCTCAGTATCACCATCACAGGAGCACTTCCTGTGATGAACAAAGGCAGCCCACAGCTGGGCCCATTCACCCAGAAATCCATTCCAAGGCAGTGCTGGAAGCATTTCATTAAGCAGCCTACAGTAATCCCTACTCGCCCCAGTAAGAAGGAACGTCACTGCTGCCGATATTACTGTACTGTACGTGCAGTCTCCTTGGGTGCAAATCTTCTTTTCCCAAACATGCCCACTGAATCTCACCAACACATTCATCAGAGAGCGCACAATAGGAGCTTTCAACCCTCAATCTCTGTGTGGTTCCACACTGTGTTACAATAGCTTAGTCTGGTTTCAAGCACCAGTTACAAATTAGCTCTCAAAGTGAGAAGATTTAAATCCCCTAAGATTTGTGAACATTTGATTACAAGTTGTAGGTATTTAAGCGCAATTACCTAAAAGAAACACTGGAGATGAGCATCTCTTAAATATTTACTATACTACAGTATGCAAGAACATACAGTATGACAACCATTTAGTGATTATTTAATATATAAAAGTACAGCATGTTCCAGATAAAATAGGTGATCTTGTAGCTGAAGATTACTGGAATAACTCAGTGACACTATTTCTCAAAGGTTCGAAAACTAACTGCACACACATATTTTCAGATCTGGGTGTGTAAAGCATTGACTGTGCAATAACCAGTGCGGCCGACATTATTACTTAGAATTGGAAGCCAGGAAAACAAATTTGCAGTAGTAAAAACAGCATTCTGGGGCATGGGAAGCAAACAACGACAGAGGCCTCTCATTTTGAGTACTGAATCAATGTTACGGCTTCAGAGAGAGAGAGAGAGAGAGAGAGAGAGAGAGAGAGAGAGAGAGAGAGAGAGAGAGCTAGGAAGAAAATGAAGGAGAAAAAAAGTCTGGCTGCTCCAGATGGTGCAGCCCCCTCCCCCCCCCTCCTACTCCTCTTCCTCTGACTAATTCCCTGTGTTCAAACACACTGCAGGGAGAAGGAGGTACAGGCATTGCATGGGGAGAGGGAGGCACAGTGCAGTCCAGTGTGCTCTCCCAGTGGAGTCGATTTCATGTTCCAGGGAAAGAAGCCACAGTTCACTGGAGGACTGATCAAAGGGAAAACAGGGAGGGGAAACAAGTATGAGCCAGACCCCAGCATGACATCCCAACCCCAGTGCATTATCCAGGCTGGTTTCCGCTAAGCAGGACCCATCCAAACCTGCCTGCCCCTGCAGAGGTGCAGCTCTCTGAGGTCTTTAACCAAGTGCTGCCTTACCAAGAGCATCCTCAGCACTCCTCATCTCCTCCAGGACAGCAATTTTCTAACAATTAAAAACAATACTTCAAAAGAAGGATTACAGGATTTACTGGCAAGCTTCTGCTAAATTAAGAGCCTAAATTATAGCATTTGGAAGGGCTGGCTGGGAACAAACATGTTCCAAACCAAATGATGACAACATCTTGGCTTTGTTGAAACAAGCAATTGGTTTAATTAATACAATCTTAAAACAGGAATTGCAAAGGTTGGCTAAACCTTTTGATTCACCCCAATAGCTCTTCTACAGTATTACAATTGCTTACCAAGCCCAATTTACTCAAGTCTCTGTGAAGTGTTTTACCCCAACCTCTGCCAAATCCAATGGCATCTGCTGCATAATGCTGGACACTGCCATTTGATGCTGATTGTTTGGAACATCTCTGGAGTATAAAAAAGCAGGATTGCTGTGTTGTACCGCCCATGTCTCACATAGCACTAAAAAGCCTTTTTTTTCCTGCATCTTGAAATCGCCCTCTTCTGTACCACACACAGATGTCTTTGCTTTTCTGAAGAGCTTTCAATTAACACTCCTCATGAAAAGCAGCTGTGATTTATTTAGTTTCAACAGCAAATGGAAGATCCAGGGAAACTTACTGCATGAGTTGGCATTAGCGGTGCTAACAATATGCAATGGCATCTAATAATTGAATTGAGTTGTTTGCGACAGCTGCTAATAACTAATGGTTGGGAGGGTATGATATGGGAGAGGGGACATGAATTGACAGGCAGCATGGGGAAGCCTCTACTGTTGCACTGGTTCTTAGAGGAAAGTATATCTAATAGTACATTAAACCAATTGTGTTGTACTGTATGAAGTCCAGGGTGCATCTTACCTCCCTGATCTCCTGTGCTAGGGAGGCGAGCCGATCGTTCTCGGACTGTGCGTTGGCGAGGACGTTGCGCATCTGTTTCAGTTCTGTCTGCAGCTCCAGGACTTTCTGCTCGTAGTAGGCTTCCTTGGACGCGGACTCCTGGATCAGGGACTCCTCCCGGCTCTCTCCATCCGCAGCAACCTTTTTGTGGTTGGAATACGCTTGTCCGAAGGCCTGGACAAAAGAAATAAATGTAATCCTTTGAGCATCACAAACATTTCAATTAGGTTAACCATCAAAACATAAAACACTCCTGAGAATTACATTGCACTGGTACAGTATAACTGCTGGACAAGGACATATTTAGCTATCAAGAAATAAGCTACTGTATTTGTAATTGCCTGTCCCATTCTCTTTTACTGTTTTAAGTTCAGAGAAAAGGATAACATTAAAAGTATTGGAACCACAATAATACCATGTGTTTATTGTTGCCTGTGATACTGTATCACGAAACCAAAATCCTGCACTATAGACATTCTGCTGTAAAGTGTATTTACACTTGTAAATGTATTCATTTAAGAAGAGAGTCCTAATGACACAGAAAGAGTTATTCTGTCACAGATTCAGACTTGCCTGATCCTTATCAAATACATACCAGACTAAAGGTAAAAACAGCCACCAGGAAATGGATTTAATAAATGAGATATACTGTTATACGCACAAGGGAACAGTTGTGAAAGATTTTTGATTTTAAACAAAATGATTTCAAAACTGATCTCAAATCTTGATTCAACCTCTTTTTTTAGTTTTTTTAAAACAAATACAGGTAAATATGATTGCTCGTTCACAGGTTTTACACAGTTTTAAGAAACCTACTGTATCTAGAGTTTAATCTGGAGATGAACTGCCCTATATATTTTATTTCCAAGTACTGAGAATGGCTTGAAGAGCTCCATCTAGCCTACATGCTGCACAGCTTCATTGACCTGTGAGTCTCTCTACAAGGTCATTGTCTTTGAAATGGTTCTGCGCTTGTGCTCAGTACCACTGAAAAGCACACGGTTCCATTTACTGGTCGGTGTCAAGTCATTATGGGAAGTTTCCAGTTCCTTCCACTGATAATGGCTAGTCTGTGACCGGTCTGATGGCAATGCTGCCAGATCAAATCACGTTCGATATAGTCAAATCCAGGCAAGAGGGGACAGAAACATCAATCAGCTGAACTCTGGGGAAATTAAAAAAACAGCATGTTCTGGAATAGAGAGAAAAGAGCCATCTGTCAAAGCAGTCTCCATCAATTACATTTCAATCGCCCCAGTGCAGAGATTAAGAGTTTGAATATTTGAGGCCTTATTTAAATGTCAAAGGGCTTCTAAAACCAAGTCCCACAAATATAGGTCTTTCCAAAGCATTTTAAACGCCCTTTGATTTGGCTGTACACTAAGTAGGTGTGATAAACACGCCTGGTCCTTAAGCTATTTTTGTTTGTACGCATGTACTGTACGGAAATGCAGGAGTGTGTCTGTACAGAAATACAGTATTATACACTAATAAAGAAAGAGGACTAATAATGATTACTGATGATTAACATTTAGAACAAGGGACAGAATCAGTATGTCTGGTACTGCAGACAACCTGATAAGGGGGCCCAGCTGTAACGAATGAGAACCCTCAGCTGCTGTAAACAAAGCACTGTGTTTCATCATTACTCCTCTAACAGCATCTTAGACCAGGACTGTCCCCCATGCATCCATACTGTGTAGGCTGAAACAACAAGGCCCCCATTCTGCAGCTGACACGACTTTGGCAGTCAGTTATACCATAGGCTGCTCACTCTGTTTGTTTAAATACAACAAATCACAAGTACACAGCTAGAAAAACAAACAGGAAGCAATTACAATAGAGGCAGATCACCCAGGGATCCTTGCAGCACAATTAGGTTTTCAGTATCTGACTCCGAGACGTCACCCATCGTCTCCAGAGGCTTTGCTGGAGATGTTATTGCAGTGCTCACAGACTGCAGATGGGTAAAGCAAGGTCCTTTAAGGCTAAAAAAGACAGTATATCCCCCTCCTACATAAAGCCCTAATGCTGGAATGCAATTATTTTAAAATCTAATACAAAGAGAGCATTGAACGGAATAAATGTAGTGATGACTTTACACACTGAGTGAATACAAGGCAAGCTGCTGTTGTCACAGTGATATGATACTGCACACAGATCAACAGAGTACATGTGATATGACACTGCACCCAGATCAATAGAGTACATGTGATATGATACTGCACACAGATCAACATAGTACATGTGCATACATGTAAACCACGTGGTTTATTTTCATCTTGATTTAGAAGTACTGTGAGGGAGGGTATTTGTGATTTGATGTCTTATAGTTGAGTGACTAACTAATTTTGCAATTTCAAACAAAGGGACAGATACGTTCAGATTTTCAAGTTTCAGATCTCCTTTTATGGTGTAAGATTGCACAACCCCTGGACCATGTTGTGTGGTCTTGTAGGTGCTGTGACTTGTGACCAACAAACTAAGTCAGCTGCATTGAGTTTTCAAGACACTGAAACATATAAAAACTGTTCTGGAAAATGCAGCATGGAACAAACAGTAGTCTGTCCGAGTCTTTCCCCTTTACCAAGATTGGAAGCACCTTGGTGTTAACAGATTGTTCCACGGACTGCTATTAGCAGGGCAACAAAAACTTACTACCAACACAGAATCAGAGTCTGCAGCACAAATAGCAACTTGGGGAATTATTCAGTGTCCACAAGTGGTCCGTGGACCCCAGTTAGGGAACCTGTTGTTTACATCATTGTGCACATGTGATAAAAAAGCGTCTGGGGTGTCTGGAATTGATTTCATCACTGCACTACCAGGTTAATGGAGAAGGTTCAGGTCTCCTGGGCATGTCGCCAGGAAAGGAGGGCAGCTGCTGACATTAACTGAATGGAAATGATTATGAAATGGGGCGATTACAGGAGTTAAAAGCATTCGAAATGTGTTGGGTGTACCAGATGTTTATTTGGAAAAAGCATAAAATAAAAAATTAAAAAATCCTACAAATTAAACATGCAGAAGTTATTAGTTTGTTAGACTTGGTGGTAACTTACCCTAAAGGGGGTTGGAAAGCAATTCAGTTACAGTGTAGTCGCTGAATCCCAATATAGCACAACAGGATCATTTAGTGGTATAATTTCTGAGGCATATTTGATTGGCATGCATCACTATCCCCTTGGGCATTATACATTCTAACCAGCGCAATAGAATGCAAGAAAGCTAATCTATAAGAAACCTCTTTGCGCTTGTTAGAAGCATTGCAAATGGTTCATTCCAAGAACTCATGGAAACATTGTTTCAAACACTGCTTACCATCGCTCGGCAAAAAATACTGAAGACAATTAATTTCCAGGGTTTACCATAGGTTTAGAATTCTGCCCTCTATGGTCTACAAATACATTAATTTAAAATGCAGACACACATCGTTTTTTTGCAAGAGCATTCATTTTACAAGCTCTCAACAAAGCACTGTGAATTATCTTTGTATATCATTCAGTACCAGACAGCCACAGCCACATCATAAAATAAAATGGAGGCAGACTGTAGTCATGTTAACCATTCCCACACATTAAAATGCTAACTAGAAAGATACATAAATTCTGAATCTGCTGATACAGCACACATAATCCCCATCTGATACAGGTGATGAATCTCATCACTAAAGCCAAAACTGCCATTACAGGATCTCCGAGGATAAGATGATTAACCATCAACTTGAAGATGGAATAATTGCAAGTTGCTGCTTGTCAGAAAGGTACTACATTTCTATTCTGTATCTGCCATAATGGCAGGGTTGTTCAATCACAGGATTTGAAGTGTTTTTGTACATGTTTTCCCACACCAGAAATGGAAATGGCCAGCATCAAAGGAATGGGTTTTCTATTTAAAATGTGGGCTTTGCACACTAAACAAGGAGAGGTGGTTAAATTGGGGCGATTAAGTTAAGCCCTTTCTTTCTGCTCTTGAGATTAGTTTGCACTGCGGTTCACATCCTAAACCAGCACACATCTACAGGAACCCACAGACTAAACCATGGTAATCTAGCTCAATACGGTCACTGGATTCAAATACCTGACATCACAGGCCCTAAATTCCTTTACTTAGCCAAATAGAAACAGGACCAGTCGCAACATTGACCTTTGTTCTGTAGCAGGGGCCACATAAACTTAAACAACTGGAACTTAGTTTATTTGTCAAAATATACGTACATATGTTTTGATGAGGAATCCACCCTCCCCCACAATATCCAGTCAGCATTTGGGATGAATGCTTTCACTTGGTGAAGTGTCTTTTTACTGCAGGGATACAGTAATGTCTCCCCATTCAGCTTGCTCTGTTTGTGACTGCTTGCTGTGTTGTGTTGGTCCCTCTTGAAGTTACAATGAGTGCTTCTTTACTTTAGTCTGAATAACGGCAGATTTAGTCTGCAGTGAGTTCAGTAAAAGCACACCCCTAAAGCTCTGCATTTAGTGCTTGATTCTCTTCATTGACAGCATTATACTAAATTCCAAGGACAAATCAATGGGGGTTGAAGAGCATTATTTTTGATGCACAGTGAAGCAGCACATTTATCTACTACAGTTGGTTGTGTATAGTGTAGAGTAAAATCAATTATGTTCTTTTTGTACGCAGTATTGGAGCACATGTGCATTATAAAAGGTTTGCTGTGATTGATTTGAACTGTACAGTAGGTGTTATCATTAAGTTGGTTTTGTTCTGTACATTAGCTGGCTAATCACTTGAAATAGCAGGTTTATTCAGGCACTTGGCAGAAAACAAGTAATCCATTGCATTGCACTTCCTTAACAAAGTTCTTGTCTCTGGCAAGTCTGACCAGCATCGGAAGGCAATGGTTGGACAAATAAATTACTTTAAAAGGTGCTTGTGGACAAACAAATACTTCACTTTATACAGGATCCGATCTAAAGCTGAGCAGGCTGCACTGATCCTATGTGAACAACAAGCTCAGCTGTTAGGATGAGCTCATTTTGACTTCTGGGAACATCTATGTATTTTTATAGCTATTTGCAGCTGGCAGTATTTGTGTCCTGGATACTGCTCAGTATAGTAATGTATAAAATATGACAAAATGGTTTTAGGTACCATGTAATGTAATACTGTTCAGATTACTAAAATACCTACCATATAAGGCATGTCGAGCTCTATTCCATGTCTAGCAGCTCAATGCAAAAAGGCCTGGCAGATAATTAGAACAAATGCAACACCCTAGAATTCACATGAAGGTGGTGTGTAATTTAAGTGGTTTGGACTTATATCAAACTAAACCAACGCCCTAACAGACATGAAGTGCAAACTTGATGTGAAGAAACAGGTTTGAAGTCAACCCCCTCCTGTATTGAGATTCACACTTTGTTGGCAATGCGTCAAAGTCTGCGCTCCCTGCTTCGTGCTTTCACACATATAATTACAATGCTACTGCGCTCCAACAGAAAATGCCATTTCTTCAGTTTCTTGTGACCTTCATTTGCTCTTTCTGTGCGGGTTGCATTCCAGCACTCTGCTGCTTCATTGGAAAGCACTCTGGTTGCCAGATGCATTCACTGTGCTCTGCACCCGGTCTGCAGCTCACTCTATCCATTAACAAACAGGGTTTCCAGCACACTGATCAATAAACGTGTTTCCATCATAGTGCAGTGTAGGGCTGTAGCTTACCGAATCTCAAATCTGTCACATACTGTACACTGCATGATGCGGCAGTTACCTTTCGACCACAATACAAGCTAATGAAGAGAGACACAGATGTTTCGGGTAATAAGAGGCTATATCGGTTTATACATAGCAGGTTGTGCAGCACTGCGGCATTCCTGTGACTTAGCCAATCAAACATTTTTTCTCTGCAGTGGCAGTAAGACTTTTTTTCTATCTCTGTCTGCACAGCATCAGCAGTCCTTTACCAGCAAGACCTGTGTTTTCATGAAGGTACTTTTTGCTTGTTTGGGGTTTTTGAAGAAGTTTCCTACTATTTAAAAGGTACTTGTTCATGAAATGTTTTTCCCAAGCCTCTTAAAAACAATCCACAGCATTTTGAGATAGGTCTTCATAAAATCATTCAGAGATACTTCCTGCCCAAGTTTACAGCACAGTTTACACTAAACTCAAAGTAAGCAAGGTGTTAATGGAGTGAGGAAACATTAATTAACACTTTCCTTCACTGAGAATTCACACAACTCAACACCTCACCTGAAGTTAGACTGGATGTGTGAATTATTGGAATGCCTAGGTTGTTAATCTTCAAACATTTACTGCATCCATAAGGGTAGTCTGTCCTCTGCATACATTTAACTGTATGTTATGTAACTACACCCCCACTCGACCTCTCCGCTCTGCCTGCACTAGAAGACTGGCTCTACCTCCTCTACGCTCCCCTGCCTCCAGAGCCCGCTCCTTCTCCACCCTCGCTCCGCAGTGGTGGAATGACCTACCTACAGATGTCAGGACCGCCCAGTCCCTGACCACATTCCGGCGCCTCCTTAAGACTCAGCTCTTCAGACAGCACCTGTAGAACTCCTCTGTTTCTCCCCTGGGACACTTTCACCCTTCCTTAAATATGCTTTACTTACTCTCATCTGCCCCCTATTTTACTGCATTTAATCCTGTACTTCAGAGTACTGTAATCTGCCAAGTGTTTAAACTGTAGTATTTGGTATTTAATCATATCTTGATGTAACTAATAAATAAATAATAATAATAATAATAATAATAATAATAATAATAATAATAATAATAATAATAAGCACTAAAGCCAGTTATAGGTATTATACTTGTATAGCCCCGTGAACTGGATGGAAAATATTCTACTAGTTAACAGAATCCCCATGAGTTGAAGCCAAACAAGCAATTACTTCAGCATTCCATTCAAATGAGTGGAAGGGTTTCCATACACTGTTCCAAATGTGCTATACCTACTGCCAGTAAAATCATAAAATAGACAAAGGCCTTCCTAATGGAAGTGACCTATTTAAAAGCAGCATGGAATATAATGTATGCTGCTACAGTATGTGGCTTAGGGGTATAGTTACAAAGGGATCACCTAGTTTTGTATTTGTATTTTTGTATCTGTTCTTAGGCGGTTTCTACAGGGCTCTGTGGTTATGTTGAGGTACCACAGACACTGTAATACTCCTTATGCTCTTTGGATATTAATATTGCTCAAGTGAGAAAGCAAAGCCGAAAGGAAGCTGTGCTATTTCAGGAACAGCAATGCCTCAGAGTGTGTCTGAGGGGAGACAGTATTTCATCTTTTCAAAGCGTTTTTAACCCCATGGTTTCCCTACAGTAATGTCTTGTGTCTCGTTACCTAGCAATAGCATTAACCACAACTAACCCACGGGTAGAAGCAATTCAGCATCCCAGATCGCTGTGCACTTGAAAATATTAAATACAGTTTAAACACATACATTAATGTACTGGAAAGCTGTACAGCAGATAACCCTGTTTTTCACGTCCACTGGAAAAGCCTTTATCTTCATCCAGCTGTAAGTCTGCAAGGTAGACTAAACTTTCTTACTACAGAGTGTCAAGATGTCTGTGGCATACAGGGCAGTCTTTTATAACCGAAAGGCGGGCTGTATGTAATCTCTGAGCCAATCCTGTAGACATCACTATTACTAACACTGCAACCAGGTTATTAATATATGGGTCAACCTGTTATCTATTATTCATAGGAACTTCCTCATGTTCTGATTAAATCAGGCACACTGTGAATCATTCAACCTTGTGAGTGTCCTAGATTCATGAAATTATATACATTTACAGTAACAACTTACTGTACAAACTACAAGACAATATTTTTTCTTCCCAGTGGAGTATACTGTACATGATGTTTTGGTCTAATGTATTTCTCCTATGGACCTGGACTCGGATTTGGTTTAACTCTATGAATTTCCCAGTACAGTATGTGACTCACTAACACACACGAGTATGAGTATGAATGTTTATCATGTACAGTCACTGCAAAATGTGGCTACAGTATGGAAACACTTCTTGACTAACCACAGAATGAGTTCTGTAAAAAGTATAGTTCAGCAACTACAGTATAATAGGTTGGCAGAGTAATGAGCCAGCCTGCTTTGATGCATTATCTTTATGAAAAAGCACTGGGATTACATGCAGGTTCTGTAGTCTTTGGGCCAGGCCACCTTTTTAGAACACATTGCATGGTGAGGTGTCAGTCTTCACAGCTATACTGACTGAGATATGACAGATCTTGTTCTACACTGTAAAACATATCATGCATACAGTTTTAAGCTCCCTGCATTGGTCTGGCAAAACACTGTTTTAAGTCAAAGGGATCAATTTGATCATTAATGTATGTATGATATAGTATCATAATGTACTCTTGGTAGTGGGCGGAGGGGTATTTTCGGTGTGTGCATTCATCTTACATTTTCTTCTTGCCACATAAGCAAGTATGATCAATAAGAAGAAGATGATGTCATGATTAGAGAGTACGATTTAGCAGCTTACGGCTGAAAGCAATTTCTCTGAACAAACTGAAGGCTGAAATCTATAATCTTGGTCTGATGTGGTCACAAACCAGCAATGAAGAACCAAATCATTCCTGTGCTATTAAAGCTGCTTGAGTGCTGTGATTTCAGGCTTAATGAGACACATCACCCATCTGGAGAGCCGTTTTCAAAACGGAAGGAATCACACATGCTGGTAACATCTTTTGTACTGTATTAATAAAATAAATCTTCTGCTGAAATGCAGCCCCAGAATTCAATGCCATTGCATGAGTTTGTTGTATTAAAGGATTTGCAGTAGTGTAATGGCTCTCAGTAAATCAGTAGACTAGCTTGTTTTGTGCTTTTTAATAAAACAGAGCTGTACAAATAACAAAATGAAAACGTAGGAATCAATCGTGCTATTGTAGGTGGGTAGGAGTGTGCCAAGCTGCAGTGAATAAAACATTCCTGTGGTTTTAAAAGCATCAAATAGCATATCAGTGACTCCAGGATTGAAACTACAGTACTGGAGCTACTAAAAGGAGGAATTTCAAGTATATTAAATATATTTTCCAAAATGCACTGGCTTTTTTTCACATGCTAAAAATAGTAACAATTTAATTTCAGAATATGTGCTAGCGAGAAACTGGTGGTTATTTTGATAACTGGATCACAGCCTTACGTGCAGAAAACTTAATTTTTCGGGAAAATAGATTTTTTTCACATTAGCTGTTAATTGGCAGCAACAAAAAAAGAAACAGTTTAATTTAAAATGTACTATAAACAAGGGGACTGTGTTTTTGGTTAAAGTTCCTATGATGTCCCATAGAATACATTAATAAAAAAAACGTTTACCAGGTTTACTCAATTAATGCATTATTGCTTTTACCCAAGAAAACAAGTAAAGTAATTATGTTAACTGAAGTTTCTCATAAGCATTGTGTAGATCTACTATAGACCACAAGCATGTCAAACAAACTCATTAGGCTACATTATCTCTATATAGAAACAGAAAATGAGGGGTGTGGAAGCAATTCTGTTTAAATTCTTTAATAGTTCTGACCTGGGTGAAAGGCAGTCAATTCTGGAGCTTCAAGTCAAGTTCCAGCTGGCAGCTCTGCCTCCGATCAGACTCCATGACAACAGCAGTGCTAATTAAACAGTGTCAGGCGAGAGTGTGAGAAGACGGGTGACTGACTGCATTGCGTTTGCTTCTGCAAGACTACAGAGTTTCCTAAAGCTAAACCAGGCCTTCCTGAACACACTTCAGAAACACGGCCTTTATCAATGATTTACACAGTCAAAACTTCCTGTTTTCATCCCAAACAAACCAAGGCAGCCATGCTGGTTAAAGCAGTCAGCCTCTATCCCCTGTTCAAAACAGTAGTGCTAAATGTCAGGGAACAATGGGGAATGATTTAATAAAATGCCAAAGCGCCCTTTCTTTTCATCGAAGGCCTAATCCACTGAACTCCCAGCCAGGGGCCTATGAAGCTTCATGCTGTCTGTGTCTCCTTTAATCAATCAGCAGTGAGGGCTGCTTCAGGGCAGCCCACAAGCATGAGATGTCTCCCTTTCAAGAAACTCCATTGTACTGTGCTGTGACAATGAAGTCCATTACCTTGCTGTACTGTAAGGCTGACCAAACTGCAATGCCACCGTCAGAAATGGGATTGGTACTAAAAATAAATGCAAAGTCGCCACTTCATTAAACGCTTACTTAACTGATTAGCAATTCGGTGTGTTCTGAAGGAAACCTCCAATCCTCCACGGTTTACAGTGATGTGCATTGGTTTTAAACTGCCATACAGTGTAACAAGGATGGAGTTTAATGCAATTCATTTCCATTGGTTCTCTAACTAGCGGTAGTTTAAACCAGGGATACAGTAGATTGTGATTTCTCAATGTCCTAGTTAACACGCTACAGTAACAGACTGTTAAAACAGAGTCAGCCACATGCTCACGTTTATTTTCCCTTCCAGGTTTGTAGTATTTATTTGTGCACCCTTCAGGGCAGTCTGTCGCTTCCTTTTACTTTCTTTATTCTGTGAAGGGGGTATTAGGAAGACCTGGGTGTTTTGTTAATCAACAAAAGACTGGTTCCTTTCATTCTGCCTCCACCCTACACAGACGTGTCAGACAAGAAAAACAGCCATAAAGCAGTAATGCTGATCTGGATTCCTGAGTAGCGACTGTCAATAGAAAACAGGCTTTTTCTTTTTTTACTCAACTACAAACAGTACAAAAATAAATATCGTCTCAGGGATTGTATTAGCAGAAGTAACATTCCAATGATTAATGTGTGTGGTCTTGGCTAGCTTGTATTTCTAGTATGATTGTTACAGTATCCACCATGTACAGTTATTACAGTGACACTTCAGTCGCGCACTCCCATCTCTGCCTTAATGCAGTCGGGATGGGAAACAAAAACAAACAAGTCACTGCCCTGCTTCTCTTTGAAAACCTTTAGGAGTGCCTGCCATTGAAAACAGGCCTGAAGCTAGGAGGTTGTCCAGGAATTGTGGTACTGTACATGGTCATCACTTGTCTACAGTATATACAGTACATTTGTGGTCATTCTTGTTTTTATAATGCTCACATCATTTCAATACACAGATGTACTGTAGAGTATAACAGCAGTAGCAAAATGGATTCCAAAATGATATTATATTATGATTCACAAATTCAGTACTGTAGTTTGTTTTTATTAAGCTACTCAAGTCTCAAATCCCCAAATGATTCCAAATAACTCCTGGGAGCCGAGGCAAACGCTGGGAATTACAGGGAGTTTATAAAGCTTGCCCTCAGCATGGTTCTGCAAGCGCAAAGGAAAATAGATGATGCGATTAGCCTATGATCATTTTATATCATTTTATATCTGGGCATATCCAGCAATTAAAAACACAGAAAATACAAGCTGTATTTCTGTGTGAATAAGGATGCCAATCACACAAATAATAGGACTGTCTTACCACAGTACTTCACAGCTGGGTGCACAATTTCTCCATTATATTTCTGCTACCCCTTTCTAGTTCTGCAAGAAAATTAATCACCCAGACGTGACATAATAAAATGATCAATCAATCTTGTCTTTATCTCCCTTTGGAAGACTGTGCTAAAACAAAGATGTGTAATTACTCTTAATGGCTTGCTCCAACCCCCCATCGCTAATGAATGGGTGCAGTCCATTTCTCCCTTTGAAACTTTTAAAAATGACAATCTTCGGGTAGGGGCATCTGCCACCTGTTCATGAATGTCTTCATTTTTCATGCAAATCAGTAAGAACATCCCACCAATCTCACCATCTTTGTGTTTGCTTTTATTCCGTATGAGCCAACGTACTGTAGATGTACTGCTTTGAGGATCTTTGAAGATACCATAACCACAACTGATTCTTGCAAACAAATATGTGAAGTGAGCCCGACTAGAACAGACAACGTGCGTCAGGCGGCACAAAAATAACCCTGTTTGGTTCTTCGTCGTCCCTTTAATTTGAAGTTCAGGTCTGCATTGTTATTTAGACTGCCACATTCCAGCAGCCAGATCTATATTCTCTGTAATACAGGTATTTAAGGGAAAACAAGGGGACAGTACTGGGATTCTGTGGCATCCACTCACTACTGAATATGTGCCACAAAGAATGCCTCTTAGAATTTCAGGCCAGGACATCTATTGCTAACAGCGTTGGGAAAGTCTGTACTTTGATCATTACCTTCATTAAACACTAACCACACCAAAGCAGAAATCATGCCAAGGGCACTTCAGAACTCAAGTGGGGAGTCCCTGTCACAGCTCGGCATTTTCTGGATGCCCCAAGTCACTCGCTTCCTGCCACCTTTCACTGCAGCTTAGTCCTGCATTGCCATCAGCAAGCGTGTCTCTCTTTAGTGTAGCAGAGATACAGGAAACAAAATACTACAATTGAATTTAAGATGGGAATAGAAAGGGACATTTCAGAGACAAGACCTGGCAAACACTGGGATGCTGAGGGTCAAGGGCACTCCACTGACAAGCTCCCTCTGGGCTGTATTCTGAAGAACACTTTGGTACACATCCTCTCAAGCGTCATTCTAACCTTCTCCTGACAGGACAACATTCAGCTTCCTGCTCCTCTAAATAAGCGGCAGAAACCAGAAAACAGGAAACAGGGGGTCTGCTTTACAACATGCCAGACTGTGTAATTCAATCACCAGAGGTGGAAGCTGAGAGGGGGGTGGGGGGTCACATCACTTTGCTACAGAGCAGTCTTTCTGCTTTTCCATGACTCAAGTCATTTCCCATTTTATACTTGGCTGCTGGATGAATAAAGCCAGCTTCACAAAGTTCAACACAGCTAAAAAGCTTTATTTAGACTATTGCAAGCCAGAGGTGGTTGAAGGGAAGGTCACACAGCACTGTGAGGTTCTCCATATTAAAATACCTTACTACCCATACTGTAGCACATAGCTATCAAACTGCAGTACAAGCCTTTTTGTGGCACTGAGCTTAGCAACATACTGTATAATGTATTAGTGTATGAACAAAGGCATTTGATTGAGAACTAGGTACTTTGTGTAACCTCATTAACAACCGAATATTAATCAACGTCTCAGATGACCTTTCCTTTGTTCAAAAGGCTTTAGAATTGAGAGGCAGATACTGTAGATACAGTATTAGATGGATACTGTATTCATGACAGGACCTGCATACAAAATCCATAGGTTCTCTTTTACAGATTTATTTTACAAGCACAAGTTCACTTAAGTTGCTGTACAGCAGACTACATGTCCTGGTTGCTAATAAGACCTTTGCAATAGCATAATGATAAGCTCTGAAGATTTAATGCTGACCTATTACTTCACAAATAATACAGCAGTTGTAATCCTTAGTCAACTATAAACTCGTTAGTCACTCTGGAATTAAAAACAATGAACAAAGTACAATGCAATCATCTTCAGCAGAGCGCAATCTTTTGAGAAGCGGAACTGCACTTTCACTTTAATGGCACTTGTCCCAGGAGATATTTGTCAAAGACAGACATTCACACGTTTCCATTAGGAAATTACTCATCACAGTTCCTTTCTGTTTAATTATTTTAGCTGGGTATAAAAAATAAAAAAAAATGAAAATTAATATTAGTCATCAGGAAAAACAAAAGAGAAAATTCTTAACTAAATATATTAAAGGTATTTTTAAAGATATGATTGACAGCTTCTGTAACGTACAGTACATGCCACATCCTGACTATTTTTCATAGCTCAATGGATTCTCTATGGTTGATTCAATTGTGTCTTCCCTCAACATCACTGGATTCCCTACTGTAGATCATCTTGCCTTCAAGTTTTGCCTGACAGTTAATTCATAGAATAATTAAAATAACCTAACTGAAATAACACACAGTGTATCTACAGTACTGCAAACAGGGATTTGCATTACAGCAGAGTCGACGCTGGCAACAATAGATTGAGTGTCAAGCAACTGTTCATAACACAGGCAGACCGTTTTCTTACAAAACACTTTTCAGCGACAACACAAGGGCTTTTGTGCGAGTGGCACGGAGCTCTGGTTGCAGCCTCGGTATGCAATCAGAGGTAACAATGCCTGCAAGACAACGAGCAGACTGTGCTGTTTGAACTTGGAGCGGGTGATGAGGGGGAGAGGGAGGGGGTTAGGGTTCGACTGCAATGAGCTCAACTTCCAGATTTAGACAAGAGGCGGTCCTAAGCCATACAGTAGACATATTTCCTTTAAAGACATAGTGCTGTGGCTTGGATCCCAGGGGAAGGCATCAATACCGAAGCATATTTCGGATTTCTTATGTTACTATTGAAAAATATCCCCTTACAATACAACTGTAGCCGCCGGCTGAAGAGATTTCAATAAGTCTTTTTTGCCAAGCATATTGTGCATTTCCTTTAAGACTATACAATAACTCCCTAATGTAAATCGTCTATAGTTACTGTAATTCAAGATATTATTGGTTGCAAGTGAAGTTTTTTACTTTTATTGCTAGGTACTGTAGAACACGGACAAGCGATCTCTTGGCTCTCATTTGACAGAAGTTCAAATTCAGGTGCAAACTGTAGTGGTCAGAATGGCAGTTAACAAGAGTCCCTTCAGCAGGGTCAGGTCAAAAAGACAATGCTGAAACATTATTATACTGGCTTGAAATCCACTTATTTCTATTTCAAGATAAAAATCGAATTAACTTTCTCCATTTCACTGCCCTTCATAATGGTGCTCTTTGCAAACCAAATAAAGCTAATGTACAGCACTGTAATCCGTCAACGTTACATATCAATGGGAGCAGATGGAGGCTCGGAATTAATCATTTTAACCAGCCTTTCAGCTGTGCCGACCACTATACTTTTAGCAAAATGGGAGCATATTCTTTACATGCAATAGGATATATTACAGAGCATTGTGGGGATGAGCACAGATGTACAGTAGCTCAGAAATTAAATTAAAAGCAAGCACAACAGTGTCATCTCTTGGATTCTATGTATGTTGCCAGCTAATACCAGCTCCCCAAGGGATGTCTGTTAAAGGTGAAACATCACTGATGGTACACATTAGTCAGGTTTGGGCATCTGTTTCACTCTCTTCTTATACTATAGAAACAAACCACAGACTGATTGATGGCGCTCAAATCCATTACTGTACAGCACTCTTCTGCACAGCTGCCTCATCTTATTCACTGCTCTGCACCCACAACAGTTTTGAACTGCAAATCCCACTTCGCTTAACTCACTCAGTATAAAAGCTACGCGGCTCTCTGTTTCCATCATCCAGCCGAAGTGCTATTTATAACTTTAATTATCACTCTTTGTTATGCAAACAGCAGCCTGGCTGGTTTGCTACAAAGTATAGCAGCAATATTTTTATATCCTTTTACTAACACTATAGCCATGGTTTCCTTGCTTCCTGAAAGTGCAAATTCAGAATTCTACTCCTCCAGTCCACCCAAAGCAGACCGCCCTGGAGCCACCACACTGGCCGTTTTCCCAACTCATAAGCTGTTTTCAGACAGATAGGGATTCATCCTCTTATGTGGCCTAAGGGAAGGGATTTAGGACCTTATTTAGTGCCATTTAGAAAAGATTACCCCTTAATTGCACTGTGAGCTGGCAGGGGTGGGTGCAGATGAAAGGCTTGAATCAAGCACAGCTGACAAAGGAGAGAAGACAACTGGGCAGACCGTGGAGGAGCAGGGCACCGGCTGAGACAACTGGCTAATAAACTCCCAGGCTGGGAACAGATCCCTGGGCAAGGGCCTCAGAACACAGACCTCCTTGTGTGTGAAAGGAACTGGAGAATAAGACGTGATTCTTTAGTCCCAGGCCTCGCCAGCATACAGCTGCCATCTCCTCTGCATGGCTACCACTATCCCCAGTCCAAACACAAAACCCCTCTTTCATCAACATGCAAATCAGAAGGCATGCTGGCCAGAGGGAAACACAGTGAAAGCATTCCACAACCTGGCAGCATTACCAATGCAAATGCATTATTTGTCTACAACATTACAGTAGGGAATTGCTCAGAGACAAAACTTCTAAATCAAGATTAATCTCATCACATCTGTGTATGAAAACAGAGGGCATTGTGGGCATGACCAAACTATTGCAGCAAGTCTTACAGAAGCACAGACGGAGGCAACGTCCATGGTACGATACTGAGCACAAAATAATTGGTTTAGATTATTTCTGGACTTCCCAGCAACAACCAAGCAAAATAATTATGATTGGTAGCATCTTAAACTCTAATTGCAGTACAATTAAGAATAAAATCATGTTTAAGGCTAAAGTATTCTAAAAGACTGGTGAACGAAAGAAAACAATTCTCAAAGGGTTGTGCTAGAACACAATTATTATTTGTTTATTTAACAGACAATTATAAATCTAAGTTTTACTATGGGGAAATCAGCCTGGGAAACAACAATCTCTTTTGTTTTCCTGCAATTGTTTTTTCTACAAAAAGGATAAAAATAGTGCTGAACAGAATTAATTTATTTTTCAAAAGGATCTAATAGCACCTGATTACTGTAGTACTCATTTTACCTTAAGGGAAGGTACAGTACTGCAGTCCAAGACTTTAACAAGTAGACAATAAATACAAATACAGTAGGTGACCTCAAAAAGTTAAATGACACCGGCAGGCTTTTGGCTAAAAGATTTTTTTTTTTTAAAAACTACCGTGCAGTACAATGCCACACCTGCTTAAACCGCTGTGTTTTGCATTCAAAGACTTGTTAAATCTCAGTAACTAAACTGAACAACAGACACCCAGAACCTATTTGGAGTTTCACAATGCATTAGGAAATTTGCTATTGGTTGTTTCACAGATTCCAGCACACAATTCCCAGCTACTTTCACAGGCATGAAAACAAGAAGGAAAGAGGTGAATGCCTTCACTGACACCTTCAACAATGCCAGAGTGGCCCGATCAACACCGCTCCTCTTGTCATGCTAACAGCATTTGGTCTGAGAGCAGGAGAAGGCTTATTTACTTGAAACACTCCAGTAATTTGATTTCATGGGAGTGCAAAAGAATTGTATATCCCTAGTTTTCTTTTCCCAAACTAATCTAACAAGCCCTGACATCTTTATGGCCTTTCTCTTGGGATTCACAGATTTTACTACAGTATTTTATAAGGCTAAAGCACATTTTATTTATCAATAAAAAAAAAAAACTAAAATAGTCTAACTGCACACAAATTTAAAAAGCCCTCTTTAAATGATATATTCTAAAACAGTCTCTTGTAAAAATGTAATTTAGTATTTTATTGACTCTACATCAAATTAAGATGGATCTAAATACGAAAGTTAAGCTTAAGGAAAAAAAAAACACTTTGGAGTGCTAGTTATTCATAAGCAATTGCTAGGATAATCTTTAAGTATGTGACCCTAACTTTTATAGACAGCTGCCTTACTGCATTCATCTCCAGTGGATGATGGTGTAATTCACTGTCTGTGAAAGTCACACAGCGGTCTGTGCATCGTGCCTCGAATCAGTAAAGGTCAACAGTCACAGCTCGGGCTGGGAGCTCACACTGGGGTGGCAGCCCTTTCTGAGGGGACATCAGAACAAACACTCAGTGACCTGGGATTAATGCCTGAGCAGATGGAACCATTAATCCAGGCCAGTACATGGAGGCGCTGTTGCTAATGAATAGATTCCAGCACTTAAGGAACCCTGCTGAAACATGTGGAAGATGGGGAAACTGGTTCTTGAAAAAGACAAAGGCAAAAGTTAAAACTTGAAAAAAGGTCATGACCTGACTATACACTTAATACAAACCTTAGGTATGCAGATCAACAGCAGACAAATTGTATGACAGCAGAACTCCAGTAAGAGACTGTGGGTTCATTTTTTTCTGGTACCCTTTGCTGCAGACAGACCTGCTGAAGCTCCATACAGAGAATGTTACAAAGGGTTGCTACAGTGACCTATAACATGTGATGCTGCATAGTACTGGATGTGAAACAAAGCCCACTACTGTACAGTAGGTTACACCACCTCTTTGACTGGTAACATGTACCATTTCAAAACATTTGTGTGCCCTTCTGACTGAGACTCGGTAATTTCCCTTTACAATGAACATGCTTACTGTGCAATCAAATACTTGATTACACTTACACACTAGATATGTATCATGTTTGAAAAGTGACGAGAGTCTGGGGGTCCCTGCAAAGATGTGCTGTACCAGCTACTGCTGCTGATGCCGTTTCCTACCCGTTTCTTTTTCTTCAGTGTGACTGCAGTACAAAGGAAGACCTCTGGCCTTTTAAAGCATGGCAAATATGTGCAGAAACAAGCCTCTACAAACTGGAGAGTTTACTGTGTGCAGGAACGAGGTCAGAGAACCCTACTGGTTTCTATCAAACATTTGGTTCTCTGGGATAACTCAACAGCATGCCATCTTGACAGGTCTGACTTTCTGACAATAAAGATACAGTACAGCATGAAAATACAACCATAAAACCATACATGTGATACCCAGGATTAGGTTGAAAGTGTTTTTTTGTTGTTGCTTTTTTTATCCTTCAGAATCAGTCCGGGACCATTCCTTGATGAGAACTACAAGAAGAAGATCAGACGAAATCGCTCTATTACTGAAACATTCTCAATGGTGGCTGGCAAATCCCTTTCAATCGACAAACACTGTACCTATTTAACAGAGAACTCATGAGCCAAACAAAGAAACATCATTATCAATGGCATTATCATTTTCGCCACTACAAAAGAAATACACATTGGATTTGGAAAGCCAAATGTGTTCCATCGACCCGAAGAACAGTGGCATGTGCTCAGCAATGCATAGAAACATGACAGGCAAAACCAAATGCAATGTCATACCAACATGACGATCTTACTGTAGTTGCATACATGGCAATGCCATTTAAAAGACATCCAGTCTATAGTGTTAGTAAAAGGATTATAACTGAGGAAAGGGAACCAAGAGATTAAAATTGAAATCCCGACTCAGCCCCTGGTTTTTACTGTGCTTCAGCAGAACCCATCTGTATCAATGGATGTAAACAGGACCGAATTTAAAGTGCAAATTGTACAAGACAGAAAAACCATCACTATTGTTGCAGATGCAATTCCTGCTCCGTACCACAGACTCCGCATCAAAGATCGATTCACAGAAAACAGGAAGCCACAATGCGCTGTGCTATTTTTAGCACACGCTTTTGTCCTTCCTAATGCCTCAGCGCCCTACCCTAGGCTCACCTCACCCCAGAATCAGACGGGCTGTGATCCCAGCTGATTAAGCCCCTGGGGTCGAGCAGACAGCTGGCTGCACTCGTGAGGCTCCAGGACTGGTATGTTTAAAACTGTGCTGTGTTTACTTCCGTTGACAAAAACAAAAAGGCTTGTATCAGTGTGTGGTTTCACAGACACCACTGTACAGTGCAGGCATGCTTGTGCAGTTACAAGCATAGAACAGTTACCATAATAAAAAATGGATCCGCTGTACTGTCTGAATAATCTCCTGTAGATACAAGATCTGAAATCAAAGGCATGGTTTTATTACAGTACAACTATAGCTAATGTTATGAAACATTTCCTCATTAAAATAATCCCAGCTAATACAGGATGATCAAGCCATTTGAAACAAATCTGAGCCTCATCAGTCCATTAGTCTGCTATTTCAGGCAGATACAATGACGTAAATCAGACTGGGAAAAGTCCAAATGAGCAGAGGCATTCAGGCAATACACTTTGTTGCTTTACAATATGCTTACTAAAAACTGTCCCGAATGGGTCCCATTAAAGT